>KL274697.1:44913-55248 GCA_000699545.1 Podiceps cristatus
CAGGCAAGACCAAATCTTAGCATCCTTGAATGTCACATGGGATGGAAAGTCCATTGTTTGATTGCCGTAGAAATGAAGAAATGCGTCCCTAATTCTAAGCCCCAAAGAACAGTAATGCAGCTCGCTGAGGCTCCCCGTTAACAGTCTTTTCTGCTCAGCGAGCTACTTGCTGTGTCAACATCCAGTTGACTTCAGCACAGGCAAGACCAAATCTTAGCATCCTTGAATGTCACATGGGATGGAAAGTCCATTGTTTGATTGCCGTAGAAATGAAGAAATGCGTCCCTAATTCTAAGCCCCAAAGAACAGTAATGCAGCTCGCTGAGGCTCCCCGTTAACAGTCTTTTCTGCTCAGCGAGCTACTTGCTGTGTCAACATCCAGTTGACTTCAGCAGGAAGGGAGGGACTTAAGCATGTGTTTAAATGTTTTCTAGAACTAAGGCATAAATGCTTGATTCTCAAAGCCCAGCAAAAATAATGGGGCTGGTCTTCAGTTGAGCATAAATTCTAGGGTGTGCCACAGGAGCAGCCAAGTGAAATTCTATAGTATGTGTCAGACCAGATTTTCATAATGATCCTAAAACCTCTGCATAGACTTCAATGAGATTTAGATCTCACCCTTTAAAAAAAGAAATAAAAGGGAAAAGGGAAGCTATTATCCTCTCTGGTCAAGGCATCTGAATAAACTGTTGCTTGCTCATGAATAGCTGGGGAAGGGAATTCGTGCAAGTTTATGCAGCTAATTTGTCAACTGTTCAACAAAATATGCAAAAGGATGCTGCCAGGACTGCGTGTGTGGAAATACTCTGGCATTTAAAAAGAAAAAAAAACATCCCTAGACAACACCTGCTGGCATTTTCCACAAGGACAAGATATTTTGCTATGCCTCTCGCATGTCAGCAAATTAACATTTTTTCCTCCCAACCTAATCCGAGTGAAGTGTATTTATTTATTTATTTTTTTTTCTAAAATAGATGCATGCCACCAAAATGTTTTTGATGAGTGTTAACAACACGTTGGCCCTATGGACTACATTTCTTCTGGGGAAGATAGACCACCTTCTTTTACTTTGAATTTCTAACTGCGATCACCAGAAAAAGAAAATTAAAAAGCAGGCTTTTCGTTTTCGTCTTTCGGCAACCCTGATGTGGTTGCCGAGGCATTGCTTAGAAACACAAACATTACAGCACATATGGAAGTCTACTGTCGAGTGGAACCAAGTCCTAAAGCAACATGTTAAGTCGGAAAAATTTATGTTCGTGCTAAAGCAGCAGTGTAGTAATCGGTTTCAATGGAAGTAAGAGGAATGCCTCAGAGATGGAAATGGCTTGCTCCCTCGGATGCAAGTGCAGGAATTCAGACCTAGGGTCTGGGATGGTTGCATGAAGAGGAAGTTCCTTTCATCAGTGAGAGCAAATCAGGCTTGCGGGAACTGTACTTCTCTGTGTACACGTGCATCTATTTGCATAGAAGCAGCTTAATTTCATGTGCTTGTTTTTGCGCACTCAAAATACCCATTTTTGCCCTCTGGCTGGATGTAAATGAGGTAGTTCCAGGCTTGCCTAGGGTGATGGAGGTGCAAGTCTAAATTCTTGCTTTGCAAGATAAGTCCTTTGACTCTCTTCAGGGGACTTATTCGGGTTGCCCATTTATGTTTCCTCTGCAATCACAAAAAGAGAGACAAGTATGTCCAGACGGTGATTCATCTTGACTGTTTTTAGGATGGTCTGAATCATCTTGTGCAGGTGCCCCCTTAAACTGATTCATCAGAGAGCCTGGGAAACTCACTTAGACAAGGTATCTATCTTACCTTAAAGCAAATAAATCCATATTGTATGGTTCCTCACTTTGTTTCAGAAAAAGCTCTTGGCATCTTGATTCCATGTCCAGTTCAATATTTGAATATTTTTAAAAAGCCTGAAATACCCCTAGTAACTTATAATTTATGTGCCTCAGTTTCCCATCTGTGAACTCTCACCTCCTTATCTGATGAGAACCATGGAAGGCTAAATAGTGAAGACTGTGAAGTTTTCAGATATTAGGAAAATTCATGATTTAAAAATATTTTAGAGAGAGCTTCTAACAGCAGCAGAAAAAAAAAGGGGAGGCAAAGGGAGAGAATTTTTATTGCTATTTGGATTGATGTATCTGTAGTCTCAGCATTCACTGATTAATAGACTAAAGTACTTCTGTAGACATAATTGCCTTGAAAATTAGTGTTTGCCTTTCTTCACCCTCAGAGAGGTGGTCCATCTAAAGATGCTCATATTTTGGAGTCTAGGGAGACGCTTTGTGGTTTGTGGGTCCAGGACCAAGCATGGTGGTTAAACACGGGTTTGATGGTGGAAGATGTTGGGGAAAGGCCCCTGTTGTGCCCCTCACCTGGTCCCATCCCTGAAGCACCCATCACACCACTGCGATCCTGAAGGCAGGAGAAAGTGCACAGCTCCAGCTGTTCCTCATCCCTACGGCACCTTGTCCCTGGCCTCAGTGGAGCTCGAAGCGTGCGGTACCTGGGTGAGACATGCCAGGTAGCCTGGGCCTGGGTCAAGCCCAAGACAGGGCAGTGGTGGGTGTCTTGCAGGAGAGAGGGAGGTTTTGGGGACCAAGCATGCAAATCCTTTGAATCTTGGTGTTATCAGCTCGCCTGCTCAGGCCCTAGCTTGCTTTTTAAGTTGCTTATTGTTTCAGGCCTACAGCTAATCCTCTAAAAAAGTAATTTCTGTTGCTCGTGGCTAATACCCCGTCTTGTGTTGGGAATTATATCAGAGCAGAATTGCTGCTTAGTCAGTGGTTGCTTTTCAGCCAAAGAAACATGAGGGGATATGGATTATTATGGTGGGTGGTTTTTTCTTTCTCTTTTTTTTTTTTTTTTCATTTTTTAAATCCGGATGAATATTTGGATGTCGTTTTCGATATTCAATTCCTTGATTTTGCCCAATTGAAAAAGCCACCTATTTATTTGAAAAATATTTTTGGAAGCCTGAATATAACCACGTCGCTCCCATGGTTAAAATGTTTTATATAAGACTTGTTATTACCGTAGATCAATGGGATATGTACAGAATACGTTACAATGGGGCCTGTGTTAAGGATTTGTCAAGATTTCCATTATAAACCACTATTTTCGAGAGTTTATAACTCAGCCATAAAAATTCATTCCAAGCTAAAACTTGGCAAACAGAATGTCAACCCAGGAGAGATTTTCTTTTACCAGATTTGCTTTAATGCTTTAAACTGATTTGTCTATTTTAAAATTATATGAGTGCCCTGTTTTATAGACTTTCTGTGTATACAGGGTGCACGTGTGCATGTGTGCTAATATAACATGCATACCAGGGAAGAAACAACGTTAAAAGCACATTAGCGCAGCAAAGCAGAGCTCTAGAAACCCCATGAGGTTAAAAATAGAGTTGGGTTTGCAATCTGTGGAATTTTAAACTTTGGGATGCCAACTTTGGGTTAAGTCTTCAACTGGTGACTTCAGCCGATCTACACCAGCTGAGCTTCTCTCCCTTGGTGACACCACCCAACACAGGACATCTCCAGGCATCTGAAAAGGCTGTTGTTGAAAATCAGTGCAAATCTTGGCACTAAGGTGAGGGGTGTCTAGAGGGGATCTAGGACCATCTCAGGGCACCTGGTGTGACAGGGAGGAGATGATCAGCTAGTCTCCCATCCACTGATCCTGGATCCTGGCTGCTTTTGATGGTCAAGGGGGAGAGGTAGAAGTGACAAGTAGGCGCCAGTGTTAGCTGGTTGAAGCATACCTCTCTGTCTCTGTTCCCTGTGGTTAAGGAGCCACTATCTGGCATCGCCAGGTGGTAGGTGGCTTGAATTGCTCATCACTCTTGAACACAGATGTCACTGCTGAGATCTACGTTTGCCCTAGGTGCCAACTCATCACTCTTGAACACAGATGTTGCTGCTGAGATCTACGTTTGCCCTAGGTGCCATGGTAGGTGGTCCAAATATTCCTTCCCTGGCACGCTGGCTTTGGCTGTGATAGATGAAGATAGAGCTGTGATAGAGCTCATCCCGCTCGCAGCCCGAAGCCCTGCAACTGCAGCAGTGCCTGGGGGAGAGGAGAGCATGCAGCTGGGCTTCCAAACACCCATCCTGAGCCCAGGCAGCCGGACAGGCAGCAGACAGGCAGAAACACCTCCAACAGATGTTTTGGGCATGGTCTAAGGCTTTAGGCCTGCTCCTGAGTGAGCTATTTCTGTCCTTTGACCACAGAGGGAGTCTCAGGTGACGGTGCTCCCAGCTTGTGTGCCTCAGCAGGCTCCCCAAAACCTAGAGGAGACAAATCCAAGACTTGGCTCTTTGCAGGACCGAGCTTTAGACATGGAAGGTCAGACAGGCTTCTCTCTCTCTGGAGAGACATGCATGAGTCTTGAGTCTGGCATCTTTCCCTGCTGCACTGGCTCCCTTTCTCCTGACATCCAAGGGTGTGAACTCACCCTCCTGATAAGGCTGGGGATTTGTCATCTCCAGGTGTCCCTAGGCTGTCTTACACTCTCCTCCAGCAGCTCCCTCCTGGCTCTTGTGTGGAGCTTGGGGTTGATTCCCTCTTGCTCACGGGTTTCCTTAATTGGGGGCAGAAGTAGGTTCCCCTTTCTGCCATAAATCCAGTGTACACACAAAGACACTTGTAAGATATTTAGAAAAGCTGTACTCTGCATATCTTAAATGTGTGTGTGTAAAGAAAAGCAATAAAGAGCCTACATTATACCACATGTGTGAGCAAAGGGCTGTGGTTAACTCCCTTCAGATAGATTTCAGCCAGGGCCCCTTTGTAACAGCCCCCAGAAGACTACTGAAAAGTCGGCATCCATAGTTTTAAATAGGTTCATTTAAAAAATAAATTGTATTAGGGCCTTTCCTCCCCACCCCCGCAACCCAAATACACAAGTGACACAAATAAGGAAAACTGCAGCTGGTTGTGGCTTACGCTGGGTAGCCAGCTTCTCCCAGCACACCGGGGACATCAGCGGTGCAGCAGGTCTCCTGCAATTAAGAGCTGCCATGGGCGTCCCTGCCTAGCGGTCCCGCTCTGCTGGGAGAAGCGAATGGTAATTTTGTGGTCAATGCACCGGAGAGGGATGGTGTTCAGTAGATCGGTGAACGTGTCTTGGCTGGGTATGGGATAAGTAAAGTCTTGAGCTAAGTAGTGGAGAGGGGAGTCTTTTTTCCTCCCTACCCTTGCCTTCCCTTCCCTTCTATTAGGAGGGATGAGGAGCCGTTGCCTTCTCTGTCCCTCACGTCCCTGAAGATGATGGGGTCCTCTGGGCAAGGGCCTTCGCTGCCTCTCCCAAGGCGCTTGCGCTGCGTCCAGCTCCGCACGTCTCCCTGGGGTGCCTACAGACCGCCGTGCCGCAGCTACGCACACGGCTGCAGCGCGTCCAGCTCTGAGCACACAGGAGATTAAGGGACATTAATAAGAATCAGATTGAGAATAAAGTGAGTTGGCAGTTGGGCCTTTTGGATGAAAAATGGCTTGTCCTTTTCTTTTTTCCTTTTTCTTTTTTTTTTTTTTTTTTTTTTTTTTTATGAAGTTTTGCACAAAGGATGACATTATTTGCATTGGCACCTTTTCCAGATCAGCCCTCAAAATATTTCAAGTCGATTTTTCACTTGTCAGAAAAACCAAAACAAACCAGAGTAGAAATGACGGGTTTGGCTTTCGCTTTGTGTGTTGTGAAAAACAAATAAACAAAACAAATGTTTTTCTAAGTTTTTAATGGAAAATCAAATTCTCATTCTTGCCACAGTTGCTAATTAAGCAAGCTAAGAGGAGGACATTATGCCCAGGGACATGCAGCCTTTCCTCATAGCTGGTCAGACTGTTTATGAGCATGAGAAATGTACCTCAAACATCTCTCCACATTGTTTTATTCATTGTCAATGCCAAAGAATTAAACTGTTGGATCACTAGAAACGAGATCTCACTTTTCTGTTGAACTCAAAGTCAGAAATAAAACAGCTTCACAGAGAACAATATAGCCACAGTGGAGGGAGCTGGGTCACCTTTTGGCGAATTTAAATGAGTTCTTAATGAAAAGGGGAATAAATTTTTCACACATTCCTCTGCATTAAAGAGGGGTCAGAGACTAGCATCAAGGTGAGCCTAAACTCAGGAAAGACACAAAGGGAATTCCTGAGCTGCTGACAGAAACGTCTCTCCAGTCTGCCAGGAGCCAAAACGCTACTGCTGGAAAAACAGCAGGCAGGGTGGAAATCTGGGTCCAATGAAGGACCAGCCAGGGAAGCTGCGGAGCAGGGTCGCAGGGCGGGGGGAAAGATAAACAGCGTCCCCTCCTCAGAGCCCTCAAGCTTATTACAGAGATGAGGCTGTGGTGGGCCTGAATAGGTTTAGCCAGATGTCAGGGACCAACGTTCCTGTCCCCCATCACTGAAACGCTGCAGCATCCAGTCCTTATTGTAAAGATGGGATGCTTTGGAACACTGGCTGTCAGGGTTTAGGAAAAAATGTGTGCCCTTGGGCAAGCTACCAAGTCTTCCACGTCTCAGTTTTGCTAGCTGTAAAATGGGCTGTTACTTAAAGGGAATTGTTGTGAGGATTAGAAATGGGAGTGGACAGGGCAGCTTATCTTCTCTGAGAGCTAATTTGTATTTATCTGTCTGATGGAAACTTTAAATGCCAGTGCAATGGATTTTTTTTTTTTTTTTAAATATCTCAGTCCTCACTAAAGCAGTAATACAGAGCTGTCATTTGTATAGCGATTTTCTGATCTGTAGCGTTCCTCGGAGATGTTGCCAGGCAGGTTTAAGCAATGATCTTGCAAAAATGAACTTCACTTGTGTGGCTTTGCTCAGATGGGAAGGCTGTGGGAGGACCGAGGGCTCAGCTGTGCTGCTTGCTGCAGCGCTCACCTCCGTACCACGGCCCCTTCCCAGGGCACGTGCACCGGGAGCTGCCGGGCTGCCCCGGGGCTCTGACACCGCTGCAGCCACACCTGCAGCACCCGAATTCTCTGCGGTGGGAGCGATGTCCTCCCTGGGTGATCCTGGGGTCTCTCTGCTCCTCTCCATGAGTGAAGTATTGAACTGAAATTTCGTGGGTGGCCAGGAGCTGAAGCAGATCTGCGCTGGACCCGTGGTATGATGATGATGTCCCTTTTGCGCAGGCCCGATGCTGCTCAGTGGGACCCATGGTCTGACATGGCGATGGGAAGCTCAGCCCCACTGTGTGGGGCCCAGGGGTGGTGGGGTGCAGGCAGGGTGCAGTGGGCAGCCCTCCTGGGGCTCCGGGGGAGCGGTGGTGGGTACCGGGTAGGGAGGCATCTCCAGGAACAGAGCCTGGGTTTGTTTTGCATCTCGTTCCTAAATTAGGCACATAATTATGCTAGGATCTTTCCAGCATTAATAAGGGACAGGCATCTCCGGAGGGCAATTCAGACCTGAGTTGTCTACAGCCCTCCCTGGGCGGGGCAAGGGGCCCAGTTAGGTTCCTAATTTAAGCTTCTTGGTTGAGAACCTCACATTTGGTGCAAAAACTCTCAGTCTGGAAATAAGCATAAGAAACCACGTTAAATCCTGCAGATATCCCACACTGCTGATAGCACCCAGGAGAGTTACCTCCCGCCGGGCAGGCAACTGTCCTCTTTCCCCTCTGTCTTCTGGGGGGAAATCAGGGGTCCGGGGAGGTGGATGGTGCTGAGCTGCCTTCCCTGTCTGAGGACCTGGTTCCTTTTCTATTATAACATTATTTAAAAGGGGGGGCAAGGAGCAGGGGGGAGACAAGGAAAATATTTGTGTAAGAAAACTACACTTTAAAAGACAGTTTAAAACTGGGATTAATAAGTCTGCTTTTATGGAAGCATTTCTACATGTTGTAAAACATTTTTAAAAACATTGTAAAAACTACAGAGTTTCACGTTAAATATGGCTGATTTTCTTTATAGAGCTGACCTGCTTCCCAGAGGTGATGTATACACACCATATGACACAGGGGTTGCTAGGGTAGGCAGTGTTTTTACATTGATTACTGTAGTAAATAATAATGTAAAACTGTGTATAAATAGGGAGTTCAATCCAGAGCTGCCCCTGGGGTCTGCAGTTCTTTACACATGGCCCATTTTTCATCACTTGTGTGATTATTTTATTTTATTTTTTTGGAGGAAGAGGAAAAGGGGGAGGGAACATGCTAGTTCCCCCCTCCCCCCCCCTTTCTTTTTTTTTTCATCTCAGAAGAACATCTCCTCTTGGGTCAGCTGTTGAGCAGAGGCCAAAAATACTGCTTAATGCTACAGGGAACTTGTTCCCTTGGCAATTCAGGGGTACAAAGAACAAGAAGGAGCTGAGGTTTCCAGAGGTGGCCAAAGAGGAACGGACAGATGAAGTGTGCTCTGTAGCTTAGAAACTGAGGGAGATATGAGAATATTATTCAAATATCCCAGAGGAGCGGCAGCCAAGTGCTCCCTGCCTGCTGTGGGTAATATATGGAGTGGCAGGCTTAGACTGCAGAAAGGCAGCTTTGAATCCCTCAGAATAAACTTTTTAATGGGATGGATGGTGAGGTGCTGGGAGCAGGCTCATGGGTGTCCGTCTGCCTGCTTGTGACTGAGCCCAGCCTCTAGGATATGCCCATTGCCACGAGCAGCTCTGGGCAGATGGTGATTTTGGCTCCCCTTTGATGGAGACACAATTAATCGCCTCCTAAAAATATGCACTGACTATGCTGCCCCTAAGACAGGGCTGGTTGCAGCTGGAGGAGGGTGGAGGGGAGACAAGGACCTTCCTGGCTGGTCTAATAGCCTCTGTCCCTGGTGAAATTATTGGCCACCACTTAGCGCAATTTGTTTCATTTTGCAATTATTCTTCAGGGGATTTTTTTATAAGCTCCTGTAATAAGTCACTTCTGCTGGGATCCGGAGAGGAAGTGAACCGCATTAGAGGCAGAGGCATTACCCCAGCCTCCCTCCGCGCTGCCTCGGGATCTTAACACGGTGCTTTCCGTAGTCCTGCGTACGAGCGCATGGAAGACTGCGTGGGTGTGCGCCTGTATGGATGCATGTATAGTCCTGTATATGATTTTTTAAATACATAAATATGTGTGCATGCTGCATATGGAAGTCTGGATCCCCAGGTTTTGGGGCTGAGGAGCACAAAATACAGTTGAGCTCTCCAATGCTTCTGCTACAGAGAGATGTGCCAGTAGAAACCAGTTGCTTGCTGTCTCTCCTTGGCCATGACTGGACACACAGCCTGGTGCTGCCGATCTCGTAAGCCCTTTGGAGGTGTAACCCAGGTCTGCGCCACGCTGCTATCGCTCCATGCAGGACCAGAGGTGCTTAAGCACAGGTGCTCACGTTTCCAAATCCACGGCCGTGGCTGAGCTCCTGCTCTCCGGTCTGCACCTCCCCCGAGGTGCTGTGCTGCGAGCTGGCTTTCCCAGGGGAGGTTTTCAGGTTACCGTGGTGGAGCTAGTCGATACGTAGTGGATATCGCAGTGAGCCGCTCTCGCGGACTTTCCCGCATGGATAGAAATGTCAGGCTCTGCGCGGATGTAACACAGACACAGGCGACTCGTGGGCCACAAACAATGCGCTGCGCCGTTTCCACATGAGCAAAAACAACACGCGTGCACACACACAATAAACATGTCACCCTATTTCCATACAGACAAACGCGATGTGCGCCTATATAACCACACACGCAGAGACGCACACAGGCTCCTCTTCCAGATTCCAGCAGGGCTGTGATTTTTAACTATCTAAATTAAAAACAGATACAATCCTCCAGTGGGGAGATGCCAGGAACTCGTTCTCCCTCCCTCCCACCTTTTCTCTCCCAAATGCATTGGGGGAAAAAATATACGTGGTTCTCCAAAGGGGCAAATGGTTTCTCAGCATGCAGTGAGGTTAGGGATGGGGGTAAGGGGACACAGGGAGGAGGAAAAGGGAATGCTCAGAATTACTTTCTAGTGGCAGAAGAATAAACGGCTTAAGTTAATAAAGTTGAGGCTGAGGAGAACTATTTGGAGAGTGTGGAGGAAGTCAAGGATTAGGGAGAAAATAGGAGCCCAGCAGCAGGAAATAGTACGGCAGCGCAGTGGACCTGAAGGGAGAGCGGAGGATGGAGGGGAGACCTGGCCAGTGCGGCGGCGCGGAGAGTGAGGAAGGAGAGGGCTGCGTGGCTCTAAATCACAGCCCCGCTGAAAGCAAGCCACCTCGTATTCATCAAGATCTGCCTTGGGAGCCAAAATCCCTTCTAAAAACGATGCAACCTATTTTAGGAGTGGGTTCACCAAAGGAGAGTCCTTCTTTGTTTTGGGGCATGCGTAGCAGAAATTAAAAAGGAAAAAAAAAA
>KL274697.1:55700-75892 GCA_000699545.1 Podiceps cristatus
TTATGATTATATAAAAAAAAAAAAAAAAAAAAAAAAAAAAAAAAAAAAAAAAAAAAAAAAAAAAAAAAAAAAAAAAAAAAGGGGGGGGGGGTGGAGAAAGGGGAGCTCTGGGGTGCAAGAGCAATTCCATCCTTGGGGGGGTACCGATTTCCCCCAGCCCCGCGGTCGCGGAGCCCCCTCCGCCGGCGCTGCTGTCCCAGCCGGCAGCCGTGGGCAGCCCCTTTGAGTGACGGCGCCGGGCGCATTGCTGACTTGATGACTTTTTGCAACTGTCGAAGAAGCTTAGCAGATAAGCGCACAACAGTTTTTATTATTCCAAGAGGCAGAAGACTCGCCTTAGCGAGCGGTAACAAATACGGACATTCACGACCAGGATTAGAACAAACTGCACTGGTGGGCAAGGGCCAAAGGCAGCATGGAGCTGCAGTGTAACCCAAAACCTCCACAGCTGTTTTCATTTTCCTCCCTTCAACACAGTCCCTGTGTGGTACTTCAGGGAGAATTATGAAAGTGGCGTGTAATTCAGAGAAGTAATGTCTCTCCCCCCTCTCCTCTCTCGCTCTCTTTTTCTTGGAGTAATGAAAATTGCTGTGGTAGATCGTTTTGGATTCAAGGGAAATATCGGACTCTCTTTTCCGTGGGTGAGTTAGATAACAATAGATCGGACTGGGTGCCGTGTTTGAAAAGCCCAGCTGCTCTCGCCGCCACTCTCCATCGCTCCCCAGCCCCCGCGCAGTGACAGATGGGCAGCGGAGCAGCATTTTCCCCCTCAGTGGTTTAAATCCTATTTTTAAAGAAAAAAAAAAAATTAAAAAGGAAGAGGGGAAGAGCTTAGAAATCCTGCGCATCGCGCAAACGAAGGCAGTGACTTCGGGGACCTCGGTGGCCTGAAAGGGACTGGCTGCTTTCATTCCAGTACAAAGCCTGGTCTGTACAAATCCCCGCGCCGGAGAAGGGCTCTGCTGCCGCAAACCCTCGCTGGTTCCTGTGGCGTTTTGGTGGGAATGGTTTAAAAAGCACAAGGCCGCATCCTCTACTGTATCCCAGTGGTTCGCACCAGCCCGGAGGATGCTCTACCTACAGGAAGAAAAGATGATTTTCTTTCTGGAAGACAAATCCTCTCCTGATCTAACACCCTTTGCTTTGCTGGGATTAGGCCAGCAGGGAATTTGGCCCTCTCTTGGTTTTGAGCAGAAGTGATCGCATTGTGGTTCCTCAGTCCTGTGAACATTGCTAGCATAGTTTTCCAAGATGTTATGCATTTGCTCATTAAAATATCTTAATTTCACATGTACCAAAAATCAAAAAAAAATTCCTCCATTCAGTCAACTAAAATATTTTGTTTAAAGCTTTTTGATGCCTTCTATTTTACGGCTTTTTTATTAAGAAAAAAATAAAATTAAAGATATTTTAAGCCAGAAAAGAATACATCTTATTTGTCAAAATATTTTCCTTCAACATTACTAAAAATCTTATTAAAAACCAACAGAACAAATACTGATTTTTTTTTTGTCATCTTCCTTTCCTCTTATTCTGTCAAAAAAAATCCAAGCTAATATAGTAGCATTTTCAAAAATAACCCCAACAAACCAATCCCCCAAAAGCCCTCAGTTCCACCTCAAGAAATACTTCACTTCTCATGAACATTGGGAAGAAGTGTTGAAAAGTTATATTTCTTGCCTGAAATTGTTGGGATTGTTCAAAAACCTTAGATAGCTGTTGCTTCTTGTTATCAAATTCTGTTGGTCTGTCTTTAATGGGTTTCACATTATTTTTATTCAACAACAAAATAACTCAGTGAGCAACTGGAAACACTTACTTGTGTACCCTGACACATCTGTACATACCATAGTAGACACATGAATTTAATGCTCAGTTGATTCAATGTGGGGAGTAGAATTTAGTGTCAAGTCAATTATAATATTCTGTTCCCACCCCCCCTCCTTATTTTTTTTTTTTTTTTTTTTTTTCCCCCTGAAGTATTTATCAGGATGGCTGCATGGGAGGTATGTGGTGTGGAAGTTGTGGGAGTCCTCGGCGTGCTCCGCTCATGACGTGGTGTTTGTGCAGCACAGCAGTAAATGTACTCGTTCTGCTGCGGTAACCCGTATTAAAATTACCACAACCACGCTAACGCAACAAGGCTTCGACAGAGCTCCGCTGTGCCGTGGAAAAGAGAAATAGGGATGCTAAGAGGATGACCACGCGTGACTGTCCTCGTGTTGTCTTGGCTGGGCTTTGGCCGGGGCGAAGCAGCGAACTGGACTGTGCGTGTGCGCGGCAGCCGTGCTCGCGGCAAGCCCCTGCTCCTTTCCTCGTGCAAATCTGGAAGGCTACTGTAGCTAAACAAAAAAGCATTATAAAACAAACTGTTATGAGCGGCAGATAAATATAACATGATAAAGATGAATGATTAGGCAGCTGGGGTGTAGAAACATGCTGCTTTCCAACTTGACGTGAGATGTTTTGTTTTTCCTAGAAGCTTATCTGGAGGTCTGTTGCCACCCGGCTGGGGTTTTGTACCCGCGTCGCAAGGACTTTGGGATGAGGGCTGTGTGTCTCTTGCTGTCAGTAGAGTGCTTAATGTGAATAATATGCAGAATACACAAATCCTTTATTTGCCAATGATAAGAGGATTTAATACCAGAACTGTTACAAAGGCAACATCGTCGCTGCAGTCATTTTAAAATCAGTTTTGGTTTCAATTTGGAAAAGCAGCAGAGCTCCTTTCCTGGGCTGCTACAACGTCCCCTTCAAGTTAATGGGTTTTTTTTCTATTGATGTGTGTGAATTTTGGGTACAGAAATTTGTTATTAACATCTGCATCCAGTCCATCAGAAAAAAAATGTGGGGCAAAATCTAAGTGTATATATATAAGATGAATGTATTGGATGCTTACATAATTTTTTTTTTTTTTTTAACCAAGAGGATAAACAGTTGTGATGTTTTCTATTGTTTTAGTATTTCTTCCACTGTAGGCAACCTTTGCAGAACAAAGCACTCTTTGTAAAACTAAGTCCTTCAGCATGTGAATACTTACACATGTCCTTCGTTGTTTAACTGGAGGCAGGAGGAGCTTAAACCTTGGAGATAAGCATGTATGCAAGCAGAACTGGACGTGATCCTGCACTGTGCCAGTGCAGTGATCCCAGCACACCAAACCGTGTCTGGTTCACGTTTGGGGCCAGTCCTGATGTATAATTCATACATGACATTTTATTAACTGGCAAATTTCCCCCTTAACCCGCCCCCGCAAATTCTCTAGACTGGAAGGAAGGAATTTGTTGTGCGGTGGCCTCTTCCCCCTCTCCTTGCTCATTTTTTTTATGACTGAGGAAACCCTTTTATTGTATGCGAAATAAAAGCTTGATGTGGTCTGCCATATTTTAATTTACCGTGGTATTAAATACAAAATGTATCCGCTTACAGAAGGTGGGTCGTGGATTGTGGTCTGGGGTTGGTCCAGCGCCTGTTGTGACTGGGTGCGGGGGCACAGAGGAGAAGGTAAGAGCTTCTCCAAGGTCTGAGCAGAAATTAGTGGGGTGAAGGCATGAGAGCTCTTCCTCATTCCTCGTCGCAGAGTTTATTGTCCCTATAATTTTCTTTGTCCTGTGCAATTGCTGCCTTGTAGTGTTGCAGGATTAATGTTGTTCTCCAGGGCTGAGGCTGAGAAAGTGACCCTGGGTACCAGCAAGAAGTGAAAATGCCAAGTTAAATTCTGCTCTTCCACTGGAAATAAAGTGCAAAAACCCAAATCAACTGCAGTGGTGGGTTGGAAGATGATGCAGATGACTGCAAGGAGGTAGCACGACTGACCTTTTGCTAATACACACACCTGTGGTCCCTCCAAGGGAGGAAGGCTACGTGAGAGGCTGGGATGCTTGTGTGGGGTTTGCGAAGACACGAGCTCATTTTGATGCAGTGCTGTTGTGCCTCTGCGACTCGGTTTCTCATTTGCTAAATGTTGTGGGCTTGCGGTACAATGCTAACGAAAATCGGATGAAGGGGTCTGGAGAGCCTGAGTGCTGATGGGTCTGTCTCCATAAAGTGCTATAAATAACGTTTGGGGCTTTGAATACAAAGATCTCTGACTCCAGAAAGCAGAAAAAAAGACATGAAAGCATCTGAAATGCAAAATAATGAAGCTCTCGCTTTTGAACGATCTTCCTTAATACTGATCCATTGTCTTGAAGAAGCTCCTTTCTGACCATGGTTAGACAGTGTTAGAGATGGTGCAACTGCCTTTTCTGAGAAAAGGAGAAGTTTTAATGAAGACAGATTGGGGTTGTTTCTGCTACTGTTATTGCTGGAGTTCGATTCTGCTTTCTGGAAGGAGAAAGCAAAACCAAGTCCAAAAGACAAATGCATATGAAAAGGAGAGAGAAAAGAAGAGCAAAGCTAGAAAACAGCTTCTGGAGCTGAGGCATGGCGAGGCCTCGCGCTGGAGAGGGGCAGCAGCCTGCCTTATCAGCGCCAGGCAAGCTCCTCCATGGGCAGGCTATTTAAGGCATTGCTTTTTGTTGCCTTTTTGGTCACAGCTCACAGAAATACGGCTACATAAATAAATAGAAGTAGTAGTGTAATCTTGGCTGACTAGCTCCGACTTTTTTTTTTTTTAAAAATATGTAACAGGCTAGAGCAAGAGAGAAGAAATAAATTATAGAAGGAACAGAAGACATGGGAGAGAAAGGGAGAGCAGAAATGGGAATCAGGGCAGCACTGGGCACGTGCCCGGAGCTGGTGGGGGAGGAAATATCATTTGGTCCTTTCCAGGGTGGGTCTGGTCAGCTCTCAGGGTGGGGAGGCTGAAGGGGTGGGATCTCAGGAGAAGAGTTCAGGAAGCGGTAGCACTTGCTCTGGGCAGACTGAGAGGTTGTCTTCACACCACTGTTCAATGAGGGGTCCTGCAACAGAAGGGTAGGCAAAACAGCCTCTTCACATCGATTACATTTGTTTTGATCCAGATTTGAAATTGGTTGTTTATTCCAGAATAAGAATCCCACTCCAAAGTTTATGTTGGCATAATTATTCAAAAGTAACTAGTCCACGGTCATGATTTTCATTAAGTTCCTATGTTTGAACAGTCTTCAAAATAGATGTTCTGGCAAAGACGCTAATAATTAAGCATCAAAAAAATCTTAAACGTCTTGTCTGAGTAATATATAAGTTTAGCACTAAACCATTGCTTTGTTAGTTAAAAATGTGTTACAGGCAGCGCAGGCAGTCTCTACGTTCTGCCCAGGGAAAGTGCTCCAAAACTTTCACCAAGACATTGAGATAAATAGAGAGTGCTGAGGCCATCTCCTCTTTGCTGAAATACTTTGAAGCAACAATCAGGTAAAGAAGATCAAGAGTTGATGGGAAATAATTAGAAGCTGTTAAGCTGGCTGTTACCTGGGCTCATGGATGTTGTGCTGTTCATGTCATTTCACCTTGGAAGGTCAGACTCACCAAAATAATTGCAAGCCAATCTCGGGGGCAATTATTGCTGTAACAAAATATCAGGCCTGCAATTTTCTTCATGGAGGGAAAGAAAAAAATATCATTTTGACTTTTTGCTGGTAACAGCATTTAATGGCACACAGGCAGTTTTTGAGGCAGTTTCTCCCTCCTTCTCCAACCTTTCCCCCCGCAGTTTCACAGACCGTGATGTCTCCAGGACTTGTCCTCAGCTGGTTGAGGTCCACAGCAGGGGCCAGCCCAAAAACGTAGTTGTTCTGGCCATAAACTTAGGTGTGCACCTTACTCACCTAAGATGAGATGGTCCAAATGTTTATCTAGATGATGTTCTATCATCCCTGTTTGCTGTTCGTGCTGCTGGAGGTTAGCCCACCCGTGGCTTTGGCTTCCTCACATGGGAGGCAGTGCCTGCTGGGGAGCAGGGCACCATCTCATCGACCAGCCCGTCCTGGGCTGTGAAGAGGGGTCGGAGCTTGGTTTTTCAGCAATGGTTGGTGGTGGCTGGGCTGAGACAGTGGTGGGGGGAGGGGGTTGAGGTGCCCTTGTGCCCCCTCTTTACCCCCTGGCACCCCATCCTGAGGGTCAGCCCCCATTTGGGGGTGGCCTGTCCCCCTGAGGTGACGCAGGGCTGTGAGGAGTCAGTTTAGGACACAGAAACAACCACCTCATCCATGTCATTGTTGTTGTATTGCGTTGCCCACATCACAGGGAAAGGTTTAAAAGCTGAGCATTTGCTGTGCATGTGCAGGAGCTGTTTCTAAAACACAAATAGCATGGCCATTAACTGAGGTTTTTCCTTTTTTTGTTGTTGTTGCTTAAAGACAGTTCATATTATGTACTCAGTGTTTTTCAAATTAAACCATTATTTATCCAGAAGTAGCCAAAAATGTAGCTGAAAAACCACCTCTGATTATTTTTGACCTTTCTAAGGCTAATAATCTGCTAAAACGTCTTTAAACCATCTTAAAGAAAACAGAAACACCACTGCTGACAACTCACATACCTACTTTTTAATGCAGTGTTATTTTAAATGGCTGCGTTTATAAACCTCTAAAGACTGAGGTTTGTAATAGAAATGCTGACAGATCCTTAACACTCCATCCCATAATAACAAAGTCTCAAGAAAGAATGGGGCTGTGGACACCACTGTCCCCGTTACGGCGCTGGGAATTTCTCCCCCCCCATATTGATTTAACTGGCCTCGCCAGAAAACCGGTTTTCCTGTGAGTTTGGGATGAGCACCGAGTCGAGACGGCAGGATCCAGCCGCTGCTATGGGGTGGCCGAGCAGCTCAGTTCTGCCTCCGCCATGGGCCTCCAGCCGACGAGGGGAGGGCCGCTTAAACCAGAGGAGGCCTCCAGAAGGGAGGAACCGGGCAGGGTTTTTACTTTCTACATCCTTAGAGTGAAAACCCCCAAGGAACAGGAGTGAGTCGAAGTGACAGGCGGGTGGTTTGAGGGGCTCTGCACAAAACGCGGGCTGCAGTCCCAGCTGGTGCCCGTCACCCTCTGTGGTCTTCTGCCAGCCTATACCCTGGCGCGGGGAGTTCGGGGCAAGGTATTAAGCACGCAGAACTGCAGCATCTACCAGGGACAGGTGGCTTTTCAGACTCGCTACCCACGTAAGAAGCACCTTATGTGAATCCGGATGAATATCTTTTTCCTGCTCTCTGGCCTATAAAACTCCCCGAGGGGAAGAAATGCTAAAGGAGATTTATGTCCTCAGAAAGCAACGTGATAATTTGTGCTGTGCAGTGGAGAGGGGATGCTGCCATATCATCATTAAATTAAGATGTGCAGGCCAGATGTGAAATCTTGATAACGAGCTTTATAGGGCAACGCGGCTCGGCTTGTGATTAGCTTCAGAGGCGGAGCAAGGAGAGCTGCGCGAGCTGCAGGCAGCTCAAAATGCCTCCGTGTCCTCAAGTCATTATCTCGCTCTGATCGTGGGTGTATTTGATCTTTGCACCCTGTGATCTCGCGCTTGCTCACCCAGGTCTCCCATAAAAAGCACCCACCTCCTGTGGGAAGTCCAGGCTGCTTAGAAGCACGGGCAGTGTGGTTTTGTCCGTCCCACCGCTGTCAGGCTCTGTTTCTGAGGGCATTCTTTGCAAAGGAGGGCTTTTTGCATATTACTTCTCTTTCGTTTTATTTTTAAATCTGGTCATCTGGTTCCGTCACTTCCCCTGACTGAGCTGACAGATGTACACTGAATTTCTGTTGGTTTTACTGTTGGACTTCCAGTGCCGTAAAAAATAAAGGTAGTGGCTCAGGAAACGCAGGCAGGTATCTTCACAGCCCTTGTCCAGGCTCCCCGGGCATCGCTGCATGAGTCCCTGAATTTTTGACGTGTCAGGAAGGAGAGCCGGGTCCTCGCAGCAGAACACCTTTTCGATGTAAAACCCCAGGAAAAGGGGCGAAGTTTCAGGGACCAGCGGCAGAGCCCTGGGCTGCTCCCGCAGCGAGCCCAGCGCCTGGCTCGGGTCTGGGAAGCAGCCCTCCCCCGTGTCCGGCAGCTCCCAGCCCCGGGGTGCTGGGTGTTTCCACCGAGGACCTTTCACTCTGCTCTGGGTTTTGATGATCTGAGCGTGGCACAGATCAGGACAGAGCAAACGCCTTCAAAACCGAGGGGTTTTAGGCCTTTGAGGATCATAGCCTCAGCTTTCCCCACCATGTTTTCCCGTGAAGTGTAAAGCAGCCCCAAGGCTGCAGACAAGCCCTTGGGTTTGTTTGTTTTGGGCTTTACAATGAAGGGAGAGGCAAAAGATAATGAAATAACTGGCCAAAAAAAAAAAAAAAAAAAAAAGGAAGAGAGAAGAGGGTTAAGACTCTGGAAGAGGAGTTCATTCAGATATTAACTCGTGTCATTCTCCTACCTGCAAGGAAAGCTCATCATCCTCAGACCTGCTTATGAAACCCACAACATTGGGCCAAATCAGGAGCAAATCTATACATTAACAGTATTTAAATGCACATTTTTCCTTCACTGTAACCCTTTAAGCACCAAAGAGGAAGTAACTGCTTTTAGTTTGTTTTCCTGTAAACAGTGTTATCATTGTGGTTGCTGGCGTGTGATGTCAAACTGTCATTTTAAAGGTCTTGTTTATAATTTTGCAAAGTTTTCAGCAGCAGGGCTGTATTTTTGACTATGTCTTTGACTTGGCTCGCCACATTCAACCAGCTGGGATCACTGTGTATGCGTGTGTGGTCAAATTTACTGCGAACCGATTAGGATATTAAACAAAATGAAATAAACATGTAAATCTTAAAAACCATTTTGGTGTTGAGGTTTACTTCTATAGAAGGAATACAGATGGAAAAAGTAATATAAAATTAAAGACATTCCTTATGGCAGGCTTTTTTTGTTGTTGTTGCCACTATTTTATTTTCAAGGAAAATTAAATAGAAGGAAAATAATTTCAAAGAAAATAAATAGAAATTATACTTTTTATAGAAAGGTCTTGTGTCTCTAAGGAAAATGTTGCGTGGTAGAAAAGCTTGTTTTAAATAATTGTATCGCTGTACGTATTAGTGGTCTCCACTACGTGATTGAATATATTTATGCAGGTAGAGAAAGAGAAGGAAGCTTTTATTGATTTTTTTTTTTTTTTTTAATCTTTTTGTTACCAAAATTCATCAGCTACAGTCTTAGCTGGCCATGAGCAAAAGCAGCCCATAGATTTCAGCCGACTGACAGGGATCTGATATGATCTAATCTACTCGATCTATGGATGAGAATAGATTTTCTTTTCTTGCCTTGTTTGTTTAGCAAATATGTGGCTCTAAGAATGGCAGAGACCACCAGCCATATAGGAAGTATCGTTGGAAAGTCAAGTCCAGTTTTCTTTTGCTTTTTTGGGTGGCCTGTTAATTATCCAGATTTAATGAAGGGAATGGATTTTTAGTAGGACAGCTTTATCAGAACATTAATTATTTTTGACTGCTTGTGCTCTGTAGAGGACAGGCCTTCTGCCCAGCAAAAATTTGAAACCCAAAGTCTCGTTTTATTCTGGTTCTGAAAAAGAAGTCCTCAACTTTCAGATTTCTCACTAAAGGAGGTTTCTAAATCCCTTTTGATCTAGTTGGCACTTTAAAGCTTATTTTAAACTTAAAAAAAAAAGCCACCAAATTAAAATGTGTTTTTTATTTTAATTTTTGTTTTAAAATTGTTCTGTGTATTGCATATTATCTAATGAGTAGATATATTTAAAAAGGAGAAACAGAGTTTCTCCCAAAAGAGAAATGAAAACATTTTATTAAAAAATGCTGAAATGTAGGTGTTTAATTTTCTTACAACTTCTACTGTTTTGACTTCTCCAAAGTAAAATTCCATCTAGGTTTGGTAACAGGCAGATACACTCCTCCTTGCAGTTCCTACATCCATGGATTAAGATTTTCTGGAAAATGATAAAGGTTGAACCTTCTTTCTTTGACAGCATTTTTTTTCTGTCTGCTGTGCCCCTCAGGGATCTCAGATTTCTTCCAAGATGTGGCTTTTCAAAGCAAGCCAGTGCTTTCTGCTCTCCCTTGACAGTTCTCTGGGATGTGGATTTTCCCAGTTAAGTTATATTTTGACAAATTTCTGCCTCAGCTCTGCTCCCTACTTTTCCTGCCAGATCTCCTGCTTGCACCAGTGCTGTAAAAAGCCTACTGTATTATTTGTAAAATATGTTTCTTGGGGTTTTTAAATGAGATCTTTTGGCCTAGAAATGCCAATGATGGGCTCACAAGACAACTTTGGGTCTAGTCTACCGCTTTTTTCTTTTCATCTGCATGGAAAGCCCTCCTTTACTTGTTGCCTCCCAATAAGAGTGGGAACCTTGGGAACCTTTATTAGAATGAAGATATGATGGAATTTTAAAACCCTAAACTGTTTTTATCATATATCAAATAACACATTCAAAGTTCCTAGATTTTTTTTTTTTTTTAGGAAAAAAAGCAAACATTAAATTTCTTCATTTTTAACCATTGTTAATGTTGGATCCTAAAAATGCCTGTAAGAGAAGTGCAGAAAATTATTAAATTTCTGCAGAAGTTATCAAATTTCATCTTACTGGATATGGGCTTGTTTATATGAATCATTTTTTGCAAATCCTTTGAAGAGAATCTACAGTTCTCCAGCTTCTAATCTGGCTTCTTTTATGTTCTTGCTGTGTACTAGCTTCTATAGGTGATTTTGGTCAAAAGGTCAACAATTCTGTTACTAACTAGGTTGCTCTAGATATGTATTTTCTGGTGAATGAAAATATGCAGCTCAAATTTTTATCAGAATTTTGATGCAGATTTTTAATAGGGAGAATATACAATTTCTCTTGATATTTTAGTCTGATGGAAAACAGCCTGGTGTGTCAAATATGTGTGTGAATTCTCTTTGAGTTATCTTGGACGTTGTATCCAACCTTTGGTGGTTCTTTTGCCTTTCTCATTTTCTTTAAAAAAATATTTTAACACCTGACATTTCTGCTGCTTAGCCACTGAGATGGTGGTAACTTTTGAACTTTTTGATATGCTAGATGGGGAATTCCTTAAATTTCTTTAGTCTTTGAGTCATTTCATTGCTACTGTCTGTCCATCTCAGAAAGAGCTTCGGTCTCAGCTATAGCAGTCAGCATCCAGGAAAAGGAAGACATGAAAGGCTGCACACGGGACTTGAAGCACACCAATGCCTTAACAGATCTGAATCCCTTTTTCCCTCTGATAATGATCCAGCCTCATTTCCATAATGTCCCTTTCACTCATGCTTTTTCAAGAGGAATATTTTGAATATGAATATTAACATGTGTATGCAGTCTTCAGTAACACTTGCAAATGAAAAATTCAGAATGGCATAATATAGAAAAAGGACCATATTTTTTTCTGGAGAAAATTAGCTCCCCCTTTCTTCGGCCTCGTATATGAATTCTGCGAACTTGAGACTATTTGGGAGTTATTTAAAACAGTCTCATTCAATTATTTGTTTTTTGTTTTCTTTCCTTCTTTTCCATAGTGTCTGTGCTGCTTTGTTCTCTGAGAACCAATTGCACTACAGTGACTATTTAATGAAAAATCAAACACAGGCTTTAACAGGAAAAAAAAATGATAAAACATATTTTAACAACCGAGGGAATCTCTTGGGGAACCTGATCTCCTGAAATTTTTAGGTTAAACTGATCTGGATATGTTTGTATAAGTGTCCATCCATCTCTCCGATGAGTCCCATCCCCTGGGGAAGTCTCAAGACGTGTAGCATGTACTCCGCCAGCCATTTTTGCCAGAACTTGAAGCCCAGTGATGCTAGTTTAGGATTTTGTTACACACTCCAACGCAGGTGCACAGGTCAGCAGATGTTGACAAATGGATTAATTTAGCCTTGGTCAATGCTATGGTTTTTCATGGGAATGCAACAAGCAGAGCTCTAATGGCTGTGTGTGGACTTGGTGTGAGACACGAGGAACAAAGCTATTATGTCTAAAATCAGCTTCTATATTTTAGGCTGGTTGGAAGCTAAAATTTATGCTGACATCTCGGGTGATTCAGAGCCACGTAAATCATAAGAGGAGATTTCTTCCCCAAAGGCCAGGTTTAGGATCTATGGATGCCCCAGTTCTGTGCTGTTCTGTCATCGGTTCCTCGCTTATCAGGTCTGCTCTAGGAGAGGGGTTTAAAAATAAGACCTTTGAAATCATAGGCATCAGGACTTTATTTTTTTTTCTTCCTTTTTTTTTTTTTTTTTTTTTTTTTTTCCCCTGGAATAAACCAAGTGCTGTTTTCATTCTGGTTATGTTGATCAACAATGTATTTGGTATTCTCCATTACATATTCAGTGTCTAATGGACCAACTGGTCCCCACAGGACTAGAGTTGAAATTAAATACTTGAAAGCTTTCCAATGAAATATATTAGATATCTAAACAATAATGCAATAATAGTAATTTCATGCAGAGATGAGCCATGTCAGTCATTTAGATTCAGGCCTGAATAGATAATTTATCTTACTTTGTTTTTTATCTTCTGTCCTCCCATCTCCTAGATTTGTGTTCCTTCAGCAGATAATCCTATGATAAACAGACCTAAATATACATAAATATGTATGTCCTTAGCCCTAAAGAGACCAGGCTGTCTTTAGTCTCAAACAGATCTCTGTTTCCTCTTTCTCACCCTGGCTACCCATTCAGATAAAGGGTTGCGGAAGAATTTAAAATTAATTTATCGTTCTGCAGGAATTACTGAGAATTGTGGAAACCACTCTCATTGAAATAAAAAATAATGCTTTTCTCAGCCATTCATGTTATAAGTGTATGAAAGTGTGTATCAAGTTATTTCAGGGAATGGCAAAATGGATGAGCCAGTGTGGAGAATACAAATTCCCACTCTTCAAATCCGGATTCAGTCTTGTGTGTTGTTGGCCAGATCCAGAATAGATTTGGTCCACATCTATTAGAAATTTTATTAAAAAGAACAACAACAGGTAATAATGATAACCAAAGTGAGACCACGTCTCTGCTTTCCCGGTTACCTCGTAACACGTTTAATCCAGGAGGATGCCATGTCATTCTCTCCCACAGCACAGAAGCAAAGCAGATCTGCAGCAAAGGAAAATCCATGATGAAAATACCTATTTTACTGTTCTACGTTGTACCTCGTGACCCTGCCGTGTACCAGACTCCCGTGGCCTCCATTGTCTCTTTCTCTGCTCCCCATTGTTCTCTTGTCATCTGAGATGGTGCACACAGCATGGGTTGATACTGTTCACTGCATGACATAATTTAGGTTGATCAGCATCAGTTACACCATCTGGAAAGGGAACAGCTTCTTAATACTTCATCACTGGAGGTCTCAGGTCTCTGCATATAGTGGTCTTCCTTCAGTGAGGTCTGCTGGTGGCCTAGCAAACGTCTAGCAGGAAGCTAGTAGTCCTGCTTCAGGGTTGGTTTTGTGGGCTTAGAAAAGTTCAGGAGCCCCTAAGAACCACTTGCTCGATCAATGACCATCCTCTTCTCCTGGACTTCACATTTTCAGTGTGGTCCTGCTGCCCTGCCTCCCTGAGACCAAACCTTTCTTTCCTCTCCTACATCCCCTTGCAGAATTTATTTGACAGTCCTTGTGTCACTTCATTTCATTAGCAGATTGGGATGGAAAGTTTATAAGACAGCAATAAAAGCAAACAGATTATTGCTTTCAGGCAGAACAGGACGTTAAGTGATTTAAGCGAGGAAGGATCCAGGCCCTGGCTCATGCACGTTATGCAGATGCTAAAATCATTATCACTGTGTAAAAATATATCTATAAGTTTCCACTTTTGCATTTCCCCACTGCAGTGTACTGCGGGCCGTGATGCCATTTTCCACCGATTAGGAAGCCCGGCAGCTGTTTCATCTCGCCCAACACTCCCTCCCTAGTCCTTTGCACGGCTTTTTCTGCTGACTGCGCTGGGTGTCTGCAGGAGGCCAGGCTGGCCTTTCCTCTCGAGCTCCATCAGCGATTCATCATACTGCTGAGGGCTGAGTTGTCCCCACCGAAAGAAACCCTGCTCGTCTCTGCTTTCCCCTCCCTGTCTCCATGGTGGTTTCTCTGCAGCGTTGCTTAACCAATAGACTAAATTAAAAGAGAGTGGTGGAGCACGAGCAGTGGTACCATCGCTAGTTATGGCTATCGTGGTGTGAAAATAGCACATCGAGAGGAGAGGGTTGCTTTGCCAGCTGGAGCAGGCACAGTTGGGGGACCTGGGGGACTGATGAAGCCTTGAATAACTAGTTGGAAAATTATGATATTTTGCAGTTAATGATTTTCTTACGGTTGCTTTTTTTAGGATGGGAGTATTAAAACTATTATGCTTTGTCTCCCTTGGTTTTCCCTTGATTCTGTCTCTTTATTTCTAAAACAGCATAGGAGAAGAGAGAAAAAGGCATTCTCAGTCCTTTTCCCTCTGTGTGGTTTTTTTTTTTTTTAATTTTTAATTTTTTTCCCTCCAAAATGTAAAGAGAGTAAAGAAAAAGCAGTATTAAAAGAGGGAAGGGGCATTCAGACAACAAAAAATTGGGATGAAAAATTCTAGTAGTTTAGTAGTAATGCTGGAACAGTAACGTTTAATTGAATTGCCTCTGTAGTATCCTTTAGCTCTCGTCTCATAATTCTAAGTATGAAACAAAAGGCACAACTCCAGCCAATGGATTTACTTTTCTATAGGCAAGATCTCCGTAAGTTCAGTTTTTAATAACATCGCTCCTGTTTTACCTATGAAGTAATATATGCTGTTAGCCTTGTAAGACACTCAGATCAGGAGCAAGCTTGTGGTGCCCCTGAGGAACTGAAATGTGTTAGGATTGTTTTGAGTTGGAAAAGATACTTTAAAAACTTTTTTGTGAAAAACATGCAGTATTGCTTGGAGCAAGTTCTTTGCCTTGGAAAACTCTCGTATTTGCAGCTCTCTAATGAATCCTCCTACCATAGCCTGTCAAAATCTGTGTCTAAAAACAAAACAGAGAGAGTTTATCTCTCTAAAGATAGAGATGATGCCTGGAAAGGAATTCTTCCATCGTGATTTTAAAGATGGTTGCAATTGCCTGGACAAACATCCATTTAAAAGTAGCTGTTTTATCACCTAAGAGTATCATTGAAGAAAATGCTGTCACACATCTGCGAAGTCTTTGGTGAAACATCTTGCTAAGCACAGATTTGTGATTTGCACTCATGCGTGACTCGCAGGGATATTCTTTGACGAAGGCGTGAAGAAAACTAAGAGTAATGTATTGTCATATGTATTTGTGGTAAATGTGTAATATACCTCTTTGCTACACCTAAAATAGTACTGTAGGAGTTACTAAAATCAGATCAACTTTTATTTTTCATTTACCAACCCTGTATTTCATTGAACAGAAGCTTTCTGTTAAACTGAAACAGATGATGTTTTAAACTAATACTAATTGATTCCATTCCTGGAGTTCACAGTGGTAGCAAGTAAAATAGCTCCCTGACCCTGCCGGTAAATTCAGATTTCAGACTGTGCAGCACATTTTGGCTTCTCTTTTTCTTTTGCAATGCCCACACAACCCCGTGTTGGCTTCCAGTGTCACTCACCGAAACACCATGCTGCTTGAAGCATAGCAGGTTGGACCAGGATGCAGGAGGTGCAGGTCAGGTTCCCACCCCACTGGGGAGTCCTTGGGGGAGTTACTTCACTAGTGCTGGAGTTCTCCCTCGGTATAGTAAGGATAAAAAATCACTGCCTTACATAAAGGTAGGATGAAATCCACCAGTGATTATGAGGGGCTTTGTTACAGTGAGGTCTCTGTATTTCACTAATAACTGAGGTTCCCTGTTCTACAAGGAAAGGAATCAGGTGCTATTTCTTCTTTTCTCTGCTTCTGGTAACATACCCTATGGTCAGCAGTCCAAAAAAACCCACCCAAACCCTCTCAAAAGTAAAACTTTTGGGGCTACTTGCCTCGGTCTGCAGAAAAGATCTACAATTCTTTCAGCCAATCATGCCATAAAGATGTGAACTATAATGCTGGGAACAGAATCTTCTTGTATGATTGAGGTAGGCAAGTCAAAAGCCTCGTGCTTGAAAGCAAGTGCTTTGCACTCTCTAGGTGCCATGCACTTACAATGCAGTCTTTAAATCAGCGTCCGCCCCAAAGCCCCTGTGCTGGGGTGTGGGGTGGGCAGTCTTCCACTGGCTCTTTAGTCTCAGACTGGCGGTGGGCTAACGGGGAGGACCAGCCCCATGCCTCCACAGTGCGTTTAGGATGTTGCTGGGCCACCCTGTATTGAACAGCTTCTCTTTTAGGAGAAGCTAGTCATGATCTGGGACAGCGGGAGCTGATACAGAACTTCACACTGCAGAAGCTGAGGGTTTACTAGGAGCTGTCTTGTCTGTCTGTCCATGCATCCCCAAGTCTATCCATTTACATCCAAACTGGTGGTATCATGTCCGCCTTCTGTTGCAAGCCGTATGATGCTCTTGAAGCTGTCAGTATGTCCAGGTCTCCAAGCAGGGCTCTTTAATGGAAATGTTGACAACTTACTAGAAACTCTGATGTCAAAACATGTGTCAGAGGAATTGTACTGGGTATTTTTTTAACTATGCAGATTGAAATAGTTAAATGCTGGAACCAAGTACCATTGGTTATTTGTGACAAATATAAGGCAGATCTTAGACAAGGAGATCTCTTTGAAAAGCCTTGGTTTTGTTACTGTTACAAATGAATCCCCAAATTATTCTTCACTCCAAAAAGGGGCTAAACCATCTTTCCTCAATGTCCCCAGCTCCACTTCCACACACACTTTTAAAATCAAAATCTTAGGATCTACTCGAAGTGATTTCTATATCAAAGACTGAAGGTTTCAGTTAGAGATATTCAATCAAAGAAGAAAAAAGCTTGGCCTTTATTTAAAAAAAGTTTGAAAGAGAGACATGAAAATGTGGAGACCCTGAGGGAAGCATCTGTTGTTGCAGGTATCATGCATGTCCTGATTTCCTCTACTCAAGGAGCACTTGGGGGCAAGAAGACACTTTGCCTCTTAGAAATGCAAAGTGGCTCATCTTTGGCTGTGAAGGGGTTGTGTTCTCTTTCTAAGAGAAAGCAAGCACCTTTCCCCAGGGAAACAAGTGACTTCTGCTGACCATGGGACTGACTTTCCCAAAGGAATGAAGGGGCTTTTCCATCCCTATGGGTCTACAGTAGTAGGATGCTGCTGGGCAAGCCTTGGAGGGGAGCACCATGGGGATCATGCAAGTAAGTACCAGGACATGTTGTTACAGTGTAGAGCTGCTTTTTTTCATACCACCCAACACCAGCCCCATCACTCAGAGACCTTGGTTAGCCTCACAGCTGCCTGAGCTCCCTCCGCAGTGACGGGGAAGAGCCTTTCTCCCGGGTGATGAGAGAGCTTGGGTGGTTACAGCCTCACCAGCCATGTCCGCAGCTGGGTGGCACAAATCCTATTGAAAGCATCCTAATTATATTATAATGTTACAGGCAATTAACTTCACCTCTTCCATATGCAGAGATTTCATTGATGAGCCATTGCGATTTCTTCGATGCTCCCTTGGTGTTTGCTTTTGTTCTTTTTCCAGGATGGGGCTCAGATCAGGCCCTTTAGTATTAAATAAGTCTCGCTAGAAAGTCCCCAAATGGATCAAAATAATCTTGATCAGTGGAAAGTTTTTGACATGAAGCTGGATTTTATAGTGTGCGTGTGTGCCTGAAGTGTTTCTTCTGTGCAATGTTCAAATAGAGGGTTCATTTCACTTTAAGATCATAAAAAATTGAGTTATTTAATAGGGCCCTTGGTTGGGTAATTACGAAGCAAAGGAAAAGCAGACAATCCGCCTAGGGGGTGTGTGTGTTTTTTCTTCAGTGGTGTTAAATACTATTTGAATTATTCACTGAATAAACATTAAATAATGTAATTTGGAAACCAGGTCCCATTAGGGATTTAAATGTGTAGTCTGTCACTGGTAAAGGATTAAGATATTAGTGTATTAATGTAATATCAAAAGCTGTGGATTCCTTCTGTATTGCTTAAGTGCTTTCTGATCAAACATGTCCGAGTAGGTGTTGTTTTTTTTTTTTTTTTTTTAATTGCTTGTTTCATGCTGTAATGAAAGAGAGGATGGCTATAGCACAGTGGTTTAGTTTGCCTGCTTAGCCTGAAACTAAAAAACAGAGCCTGTAGGTCTAATCCGCCATAGTCTGAAATTGGAGGAATTTGGCAGACCTGGCCCTTCACCTTTGTTTGCAAAAAACCCAACATGCTTTGGTATTGTAAAACTCCCTTTCACTGTGTCTCCCTCCTCCACTCTGGCTCCTTCCCCCAGTGCCACGTAAATGATGCTTTATGCTTCTGATATTTCTGTTACGTTTCATCTTAGTGGTTTCTTGGGACAAGATACTTCTACAAGGCACAAACTATGATAAGTAGATATGGCTTTTCAGAGATTCAAAGGCTTTTGAGTCTGACTCAATCCTATATCAGGCCAGGACTGGAAGGGAAGTTAAGAGGCCCTGGGTGACACTTCAGAAGTTTCAGGATCTTTTTCACCTATAGCCCATTTTGGAAAAGGGTGTTGTATGAGTTCAATGTATGAGGCTATTTCTATCCCTGTGCAGAATTATACAACAGGTTGACTGTCTTTATGCTGTTAGAGGTGGAAAATACATCTTGACTTTGCAATAAGTCCTAACATTTACAGATTTTGCAGATGTTGATTTCCATTGACCAGGGTCTACAACAGAGTCACCAGAAACAGGCTCTGCTAAAATGAGCTCCTGGGTTTAAAACTGCTGTCTTCTATTTTGTGTTTACTTAGTTCACCTGAAATGGCTGTTGCTGTCCACTAGGAAAACCCCAACAGCAAATATTTTGGAGAGGAGTCCAGAGACAGGAGCACATCAAGCCCTTCTTAAGCAATCCCTTAATGATTTGAGCATTTTGGATTCCTCTTCAAGTGATAGACACTTTACTGCTGAAGGAGGGTAAAAGTATGGGTTTGCAAGCTGGATTGGCTTTCAGGCATTCAGGACCCAGGCTGAGGAGTATATTACTGGGGCAAACATAAAAGAGCACGCGAGAAGAGAAAATATAAAATTATACTAGAAAAAGGA
Source organism: Podiceps cristatus (assembly GCA_000699545.1). NCBI lineage: Eukaryota > Metazoa > Chordata > Aves > Podicipediformes > Podicipedidae > Podiceps > Podiceps cristatus. Next base: position 74,748 of record KL274697.1, read on the forward strand.
CCAAGACACTGATATCATTGAGGACTCTAAATGAGTTGTAATGACAATATTTTGTGAAACAGAGAGAAGGTCCTGAGATTTATTCAGCTATGCTTTTTAGTAAAGACAGCTAAGCACAAAATGTGTCCATCACAGAAGCATTTCCTCATGAAATTGCTTTTGTTTTGAACTGAGCACATCCAATGGCTTCTGAGGAAATGCAAGGCTTAAAAAAATAAGTATGTGTTTGTTTAAGCTGTGTCAGTGGTGAATCTAACTTGACAGTTCATCAAAGACAAAAATGTGCACTCTAAATCTGTAGACAATCAAGCATTTTATTTTTGATAACCAGTCACTGTTTATTGTAAAATACAGTAATGCTTTAAAAGGAACAAGAGTGTTCCTGCTCACTGGGTCAATTCCAAGTACTGCATTTCAGCAAATGAAGCAGGAACTCAAGTTGATGAAATCTGCAAACAAATCCCCATGGAACTCTGTCCATTAAAAATTAGCCCTGAATTAGATATTACAAACAGTACTGAAAAATAGTCTCTGTAGCTATTGTCTTGAAAGTCCTTGGTGTAATAAAAATTTCACATTTTCTATAAACGAGGGGAAAAAAACAGAGTTGCTGGAAAACACTTCAGTTCACCTAATTGGAAAATAGAATTCAAATATTCATAATGATTCCTCTTAAAAATGGATGAAAAGAACATTCTTGAATATTATTTTGGAAGCAAGCCAAAATATGCACTTATCGTTACTATGGCAATAAGCAAAAAGCAGAGAAAAAACCAACAACAGCAGAAACCCCCCCCCGGTTTGAAAGCAACTTGCCATGTATGAATTATTTTTATGATCACAAACCCCTCGCAGCAACCAATTTACTGAGTATAAGTGATCTAATTGAGGGCAATCGTTGTCAGAGGGACCAAAAATATACTAGGCCTCCATTTTCATATTAAAATGCCATGCCTTGGTTTAACATTTCCAAGTGGTTATTTTAGTCCTTTTTTAAAAAACAAAAGCCTGTTGAGGATAGGGTAACTCTGTTGACCAGTATATTATTGAACTTGTTTATCTCTGGGAAATGGGACCACCTGATCTCAATAGAGTTTTTCTTTTTTTGTTTTATTTTTTTTCTCCCTCCCCATCCCCCTTAACCC
>KL274698.1:3901-17350 GCA_000699545.1 Podiceps cristatus
CCTGCTGAGCCTTTATTTCATGCTTGGCTTGTCTTTTCTTTTATAATACTGCCATACCTTCAATAACAGATCTCCAGCTTTGTGGTTATCTGTGACACTGTAGTTAGGGTGATATCTACTGTTCCAACCACACTGCGCTTCCTTATCAAGTTCAAGTTGCTTTGATCTTTGTATTGGGACTGGTAGTTGGTGCATCATACATGTGAGTTGGTACTCAGTCCTGCAAATCGTCCTGACACGATGGGATATCCCGAGTGGGATTCAACTCTTCAGCCATTAGTTCTCTCTGTAACTGATGCAGAAATAACAATACACTGAAAGTATCTACTATGCAATAAATTATCTTTGCAGATAAATTTTCTTCCCAGATTTTATCGGGGCTTACATCCATTGGAAAATGAGTTGGTTTTTGGTTGGATTTGTTTGTTTGTTTTGTTTTGTTTTTTTCCTGACATGTTTTGGTTTTTGTTTTGTTTTCTTTGTTTACTTAACTAATGTCCTTAGCCTCTAAGTCCTTGTACTCTAAGAAATAACTTTTTGCCTTTCCTCTCCACCTCTTTCTGTGGAAGAACTGCTAGTTGCCAAGACACCTTACACAAGGTCTTTTTATTCAATGATTTTGATTTCCTTCAAAAGCAGGTTCTTTTTAGGCTCAGTAATTCAGGCTCTTGGAATTTAAGCTGTTCTCTCTCATTCTTCCCCCACCCTTTTTTTTTTCTCTTGCTTCTCTCTTGATTTAAACCTGTGGACAAAGTTCTCACAGCTTTCTTTGTCACCTCCCGAGTCTAATTACGGGAGTGAAGGTATTTCTTTTCATCTACCAGTGTAGACAGCTATTTCCCAAAATTTCCTTTAGATGCCATTGATAACCCTTTCCTTTACTGAAGTGAAAATCGAAGACTGTTATGCAACTAGCTAGCCTGGTATTTTATTACGTGAAGTACCTGCTTATCACTATTTATTCAAAATTTTTGTATTGCACAATGTCACATGTAATGTGATAATACAAAGGTTCACCTTTTTACCTAAGAATCTTGCAGAATGCTTACCTGGATGCTTTTGTGGGAAATGATAAACATTATCAAATAAGATGACATCGAAAAACACTGTAACTGATTTTCTTTCAAAACCACATCTCTGATTTCTCTGCTATACATCTTAAACTCTCTATGTGGTTTTAATTATGCACAGTGATGCAGTATTCTATAGCCACAAATGCTGTAATCTATATTTCTACAGTTATGCTATCTCACTGAGGGAAGATGACCCATTTAAGAAAATGAAAACAAATGGGAAAAACACCAAAGTTTTGAGCAAGTCTTTTCAGCAAAACTTTTTATAGCACTGGTTTTTACTTCATGATTGATGTTGCATTCAGAAGTGGTTATATTAACATAGCTTAAGTGGAACTTAGAAAATACCTCTAGATTATATGCATAAATGTCTTCTAGCACAGCTCTTGAGGTAAAGCAAATTCAAATTAAGGGAGAATTTGGAAATATTTTCCTGAAGATTTTTTGGTTTCCACAGCAGTTTTTACATTTTGGCTCTCTTTTTGGTGGCCTGTCCATGTTGGTTTATTTATTAATTTGATCTGTAAAGGCTGAGGAAAAAGGATTTTATTGTAAATCTATCCAGTAGCTTGGACTTAGTCTCACAGATGGACATTTATGACTCTATGCGACCCCATAAGAACAAAATGTGTTATGAAGGCTCTGATTTCAGCTTTAGAGACAAACCTAGCAAAGGCCTCATCCAAAACCATACTTCTATTTGTTACATAAATGTGTGTCCGTATATGTGATCATATGTGCACACACACAGGTCTTCATATTTGTCTTCAGTGTGGTGACAAAAGAGGATGCAGAGCCCCGCTGTACTGACAAAGGGCTGCTGAAATGTTATCGCACAACCCCTGCGTGGTTGGTGCCAGGCATAACTCTCACACACCATGCTTATCACTGCACAGCAAAGAGACCTGGAAAGTTGCTTAATCTACAGTTCTCCACACCAGTTTCTATATCAGTGACCTAAAAGATCGCAGTACAGAGAGAACTGTTGTGTTCTGTTGTGCACTATATTGACCCGAAAAATACATGACATTCTTAATTACATAGATAAGTGTGTTCTTACATTAAGTGACTTTTAACAAGATGAAACCATTCTTAAGATTTTCAAAGTGGAAAAATCAATTCTTCTAGATTAAGACAATAATTTTAAATGTTATAACATATTTTACTATTATATGAGTTGAAGAATTTTCTTGCCTTGGGGCATTGCTTTCTTCTTGTTGCCTTGAAAAGAGTCATTTTTTTTAGTTTAAGTATTTTAACCTATTCCATTACCAAATGACATTATAATAAACAATATTTTCTATGTTTGAGTGTTTTTCAGTTAATAGTCTGAAAGGGCTATACAATTTTAATTTGACTTCTAAGTCATGGGCTTGTGATCTCAGGAAAAATTTGGTGGACCTGGCAGTATTAGGCTTATGATTGGACTTCATGATCTTAAGGGTCTTTTCCAACCTAAATCATTCTATGATTCTAATAAATCTTTTTAAAGTTAATAAATCAAATGTTTTCCTACTTTAAAAATGCTTTTATTCATCTATGATTTTTTTTTTTTTAAATGAAAAATCAAAATCCCCAAAACTTTTGTTAAGGTGATTATGAAACATCAAAAACAATGATGCAGAAAAAGAATGGGAATAATGGTTTGTTACTTTGAGGGTTTGGAATATAGATAGAGCAGATCTCCATTTTCTCTTACTGAAGTGACAGAGGGCAAGTAGCAGTCTTACCAAGTTTAATTTTGAAAGAGATTTCACAGCACTGGAATGATCCTAAAATAAATGCACTATAGAGCATGAAAAGTTCATGATCAGAGGTACCTGGGTTCCCCAAATAGGCTAATTTTTCCATGACATGGTACCTCTTGCTGAACAAAGACTGCAGAGAGATTGACTCATGTATACATGGAGGCTGAATACTGTTTGATCAGTTAACAGAAGTTAACTTTTTCTGCTGCTGATTTCTTTTATGTTATCTATTATACTAAAAAGATTTTCTGATGTATCTGAAGTTCAATCACTGCGGTATTGCAGTGTCTGTGAAAGGGTAGTCTTTTCCATTTGCTGGCACACGCAGCAAGTATGTGCACAGGTGAGTAAAAGAGTCTATCCTTTCTAAATACATGCTTGTACAGGAAAATAAAAGAAAACAGCATGGGGGACAGGCCTAAGCATTCAAAGCAAAAATCCTCTGTACTGCAATAAGCCAAGGTTTCACAAGATACCAGCATAAGAGAATTTGCTGTAATAAAATATGTATCTGATTACCACATTGAAGTAATGTGTTTTTCTTCATGAAGCAAAGGAGAAACTCACTGAGAGGCTGCAAAGAAATATATGTGCTCCTAGGAGAACCTATGGACTTTGTTATTTCTTGCTGTGTATTGTTGAAATGTCTGAGCACCAGATGATCTTCTCTTATAGTATTGGACAGATGCAATAGATCAGGTCCTGAACTAATATAGCCATGTCAGCACAGTCCTCCAAAAGCTAAACTTAGTAGCCCTGGCCTAGTTATTCATAGTCACTCACATCGATCCAGCTTATTTTGCATTCGCACCAAAGCTGCTGCCATCCAGATGCTGCCTTGCATATCTGTACCATGTTTCCAAACATTTCTGGTTTCATTTGTAGAAAGATGGTGTGTAGTGGTGCGTAAGATTGAAATTGTTATTCACATACTGAAAATGTTTTGCTTAGTCTTAAAATTATTTGTATCTACAGTGCTAATGGAAAATAATTCATATCTAGGTTTAGGGAAAGCCTCTGATTCTGGATTTGTTCACAGAGACCAGCTGAGTATCTCTGCACATGCAGAGTCAGCACACCCTAGGGTGCAACATAACATTTACCTCTGTGTTTTCCACTCTTTTGTGGCTGAGGTGCAGCTATTGCAGCAGTCAGTGAAAAACGTTTGGAGAGGTGCTGATACACCTAGCATGCAATTTCATTCTGTACACTTCTGGGAGGAAAGCTGTACTTTCCCCTGTCCCTTCTGCACACAGAGCAATGAAGGATGGCATTGACAAACAAGAACTGTGCTTGCGAATGAAAGCACTATCCAGAAGGCAGAAAATAGTAAGTGTCCTAGCACTAAAGTAAACATTGATCATAAAAGGCTTCTATTGAACCTCTTCTGATGCCAAGAAGTCCACAAGCTCACAGAGCTGAAATAAATATGTACTTTCCTGCAAGTGATTCCTTCTTCACGTGGCTTAAATGGTGATTTGCATTCAGACAAGTTTTGAATGCTTCCAACAGCCATCCCTCTGCACCGTGCCTGTGCATTGCAGATCTTTCTGCCCTCTGCCTGGGTGACTTCAGCCTCTTCTTGGTTTCCTTGATACTCAGGATCCTAGCATATCCAAACTGCAGAGGAAGGCAGGGGATAACCCATTGAGCTCACAGATAAAAATTAGCTTTAATAGTTACAACTTACATGATGTCTTATGTCTCTTACGTCTTTCTGGGTCTTCAGCTACTTGGTTCTTGTGAAAGGTGATGTAACTAGGTGAATACTGGAGTATCCAATAACACCAAGGGAAATAAGGATGGCAGAACTCCTCAGTCAGATCTTTGATAGAGAAGGACAGCTGACACACAGCTTAGAGCTTGTGAAATTCTAGTTTCTAGTTAAGAGAAAAGTAATTTCTGTTTAGGTGTTGAATCTGACAGCAGATATCAGACTCACCTTTGCCTTTCTGAAGATACGGCTCTTCAGCTACCTACATGAGGCACAGATCCTTCCTGCAGTTAGTGTCCAGATCTCAGTGAGTCTCTCAGCTGAGGTCACTGTGATAAAGATGTAAAGGAGAAGTGCAAAATCAGAACAGGATCCCACTGTGAATTTGGGTCAAGTATCTGACGAAAGACCTTGTCTACCCTCCTAGGAGTAATGGAGTAGCAGCAATGTGTCTGTGTTTCTGATAGTCCCTTATGAGTTATTCCATTGGACACTAAGAATAGTTCAACACTGTTATTTCAGAATAGAGTCATAATTATTCATCTGTAACTATAGGAAAGATCCTGAGCAAGAAGAAGCATTTTCATTAAGTGTCCACTCTCAAGAGGTTTTCCAGACTACCTCAATTGTTAAAAAATAAACCAGAATACTTCTGGGTCTCAAAAGACCTTTCTAAAAACAGGAAAGTGTGGTCTCAATACAGATTCCTTTGGTAAGGGAAAACTGAGGAATTGCACTGTGTGATGAAAAATACTGGGATGAGACCTTGTTTCTGTTGTTAACCTGAGTAACAAATATGATCAAATGCTATACAAGTAGCTGTGCTTACCCAAAAAACAGAACACCACACATACTTATGAACTAAATGTAGTTAGGCTTTGTTCTTTTTTTTTTGTGTGTGTGTAAAAATAAGCAATATTTTTGAAGATGGTAGAGTGATACAGATTTACCTCTGCTGACAATGCGCCCTCAATGTGAATAAACTCTATTTGGCACACCATGGGTATGTGTAAATTGAAGAACCCAGGAGCACTTTCCTGTTCTCAAAATGGATACGCACACTTGCTGTTTCTGGCTTGCACATCAGGACCAGACTTGTGTGTGTACACATACTCTTTCCTTCAGGAGAAAGGCAGGTAGGGAGCATGGGTCAGGCTAAAAGTTACAATTTCTTCATGTTCTGAATGTTGTCTAGTCTGGATTAATAAGTGTCCAGGATGCTGGATAACAGGATGGAACATACCTTCTTATAACTGGTATGATCTCCACTTGCACTTTCTTTGGAGCTCAGAAGTTACCTGAAAATTTATTTATGTACAATATAATATGATAGTGAAACACCCCTCTACTACTCCCCCCAAAAAAAAACCCAAACTCCAAACATGTTTTTTGCAGAGAATGGTTGATTAAGCAAGTATGAAAAATTGATCCGAGACAGATGTAATAATAGATAGGTATGTATCTTCAAGTTAAAACTCTTTATTCTTGATTAAAGATGTCCTAGCCAGCATATGGCTCAGTGGCTACACAACATCATCATTCTGGAAAATCAGTAAGCATTTGTGCTAGATAGGCTCTCACAGCAGAAAGAACAAGGGTATATTATTTTGGAACAACTGGCACAGCACGGCCTTCAGCAACAGACAGAGCACAGGCTTTGCTGTTCTAGATCACTCCTCCCAAAGTGTCACAACAGCTGTCTTGTTATTCAAGACAAGTTATAGCTTAAAAAAATGGTGAGAGGACAATTGTTATAAGAATTGCCTTTTCTAGCTTTGAAAGAAAACTGGTTTTAGAAAAGGAAGCTAGAAATCTTGCACCAAAGCAAAACATCTGCCATGTTGTCTGCCATGTTGTCACATCTGCCATCTGCCACTAACAAGTAAAGTCAAATGTGCCCTACTTCCTTACTGGTATTAATATAACTGCTGAGGAAACACTTTTACAAGCACCATGGAACTGAATTTTGTGAACTCATTCAGCAGAAATGCTTTATTCTTTGTCAGGGTGTGGGATTTGGGATCAGTAGCACGACAGAGAAGCTGATGGAAGACAGATGTGTTGACGGAAGGGCTCTGTATCAGCCATTTTGAAATGTTATTTCTGCATTTTGGAGGACAGAATCCTCAAACAACTTCAGTGTTTATAGATAATTTACAGAGAAATGAAGCTTAGATCATCAAACCAGAGAACAGAGCTAATACTGAGAGCATTCAAGGAAGTCACGTAGTATAATTAGGAAAATAAAAGCTTCAGATCCCTTCAAACATGAAGCAGGCACTAGCATTCAGTCACAGAAACTGATTTCTAACTGGGTACACCAAATAGGTTTAAAAAGATCACTCTTTTTAGATACACAGTCAACTAAGACATGGATAAACTAAAAATGTTCATTATTAGCAAAGGCAGATTTAGAAATACATCATTAAACCGATTATAATTAATTCAGTGCAATATTTGGACCCAAAAGAGCTGCTATTTTTTTTTACTTTTTATTTCAAATAATGCAGGCATATCCCACTGCAATGAGTACAGATGTTTTGACTTCGTAGACATTAGTTTGGCCTTCTAATCAGTGCAACTAATGACAGATTTTGGTATGACTCACCACAGAGGGGAAAAAAAAGATCAAAAAACCCCAACCAAAACATTTGGAAGAAAATTGCTATGCTGTTTTAGTCTGTTCTAGTTAGTTTATTCGGAAGCATTTTGGGGGCTGTCAGAAATAACAAGCTCCTTTTTGAAACTTTATAAGCTTCTACCATAGCAAAGAATGAATTAGTTTCTCTTACTTGTTGTGATCTACATTAACAATGTTCAATAAATTTTAGTTGCAGACAAAGTAGAATCTCTGCAAAACTTTTCCTGTATGCATCTGCACAAAAGCAAATAAAGAGATGGGCAGAACCTGCTGAAGCTGTTTTTACAATCTGTGTGCTGCTGAAGCAGTGTGGAGGGGGCTAAATTCAGAGCAAACAATTGTAATGGCATAGATTTATGTCTAGGATTCTGTTTAAAGTAAAAAGAATTATTAGAGTATCTAATCTGAACACCTGTATGAGAAAAGCCCTAGAATTTCATTGAGTTATTCCTTAAGTCTATAATTTATTAAGGGTAATAGGTTAGAGTCTCATTAAAGGCTTGTTCACATAAGTAGGTATATGTATAATGAATCCAATGAAGCTCTTTTTGTATCGGATTATTTGGGGGAAGAAGTTTTGGAACTCTTTCTCCAGAAATGCACTGCACCGTACTGAGAGCTGTTCCCCATTCACAGGGGAGCTGTTGTTGATGCATGTGGAAGACTTCGTAGCTCTATTTTGCATCCAGGTCTCTGCAATTCACAAGATATTGTGGTCCCTGAAGGCCACTTTAAGCTTTTATCAACATTATGGAAACCAATTCACATATTTTTACCTTATTAATTAAATAGAGATGGTGTGTTTTCTACTTGACTGATGAAAATTTTAGAAGTAGGAGTAAAATAATTAGCCAATAGTAGATGACAAGGTGAAGAAGTGCTCAAAGATAACTATTTTGTGGATGGTTTCAATGCATCTTTTCATTTTCACATTTCTTCATTAGAAACCATAATGTCAAGTACATTATTATTGCTTATATAAATAAATCTGCTAGGACTAATTCTTGAGCATCTTCATGTTTATTATGCTAGAAGTATCCTGAAAATCATGAAATGGTTCACATAATGCGATGTGACAACTAGGTGATCCAGAACAGCTGTAACACCTGTTCCAAAACAGATTGGCTGAGGGCTGTTACCCTGTACTGGGTCTGGCCGAGATGGGGTTAACTTTTTATATAGCAGCCTGTAAGATGCTGTGTTCTAGATCTGGATATCAAACAGTGTTGATAACACACCAGTGCTTCAGTCAGTGCTGAGCAGCACTTGCATAGCATCAAGGCTTTCTCTTCTTCACACTCTGCCTCTTCCCCTGATGCCCAGTAAGTAGGTTAGGTGTGGGCAAGAGACTGGGAGGTAACACAGCTGGGACAACTGACCCAAATTGGCAAAAGGGATATTTTATACCATATGATACAATGATCATCAATAAAAACTGGTATAGAGGAAGAAGAAGAGCATGGAAGGGTTGGGTTTGAAGGTGGTGCCTGTGAAAAAGCACATTCTGTCTTTTGTTCGCAAGAAAAATGTGTGTTCAGTGTATTACTGATCACTTTGTTCCCTATGCCTCTTAAAAGTCTCTCTTTTTTTTTTTTTTTTTTTTTATTCTTTTTTCTTTTTTTTCCTAGCATATTATTAGGATCCCCTTGGAATTTGTCAAGGCTAGACAATTGTAGCCCTAAAATAGCCAACGTATGAATGTGTTCACCTTACTGTATCTTTCTTTCTTCTAGTTAATTCATATTATTAAAAGATGCTATATTTTCTTTATTTTTTCTTTACAGCTGAGGGGATGCACATTCCCAAATACATGCTGATAAAAATCATATAGCCTTAATTTGAAATTCTTAGTATAAGTTATTACATGAAATGCTGTGCATTTGAGCACAACGGTCACAAAGTTTTCATTGTCAAAGAGAAATAATTCATAGAGCATTTACAAGACTCAAAAGCAAAGAAGTAACCCAGAGTTAAGTTTCTGTGAACCAGATTGTTCCATGCTTACTTCCCTTGAGTTGCTTCCTAACTCTAGTATTAAAATGCTACTCAGTACGGAGAAGGTACTAGCGCATCTGGCCTTATAATTATGTTTTGTAAAATTTGAATCATAGAATTTGTTCTATTTCAAAATACAGCTAGGTCTGAGCATCGGATTTTAAAGAATAATTTGTTTTATTTCTCACTTGATCTAAATTGGAATTATATTATGCCCTAGGCTACTATAAAACTGAAATATAGCTTCTCTCCTTCCTTTCCCCTCCCCCCCCAAACCCTCTTGTTGCACAGCTTGTTAAAGAATATAGTGACAAACAGCAAACTTTAATTTTCCCAGGTCCCCCTAGGCACATTCATGTCTGTGCAGTCCTTGAAGAGGGACAATATTTGGTGGCACACGGTGTTACACTGTTCTGCTTTAGGGGGGAAATGTCTGCTTTCAAGATGCCTGCAGGATCTCAGCACGGGATGCTGCCTCGTGCCGCAGCAAGATACAGTCAGCTGTCCCTGCTGGGTTTCTCCAAGCATGGCAAAGCAGGCTGTCTCTTGCAAATGCAGAAGACCCCTGGCAGCCACGAGCTCAACAGCTTTGCCTTTCCCAGCAGAAATATCCCAGTCGTGACGCTGCACCTCTTTCCTATTATCAGCTGTGAAATCAGGCTTTGCCCATAGACCTTTTCCCCCACTGATGTACTGTAGCTGCTGCAGCTATGCATGCACTTCTTTTCTCCTTTCCCTTATCCCACCACACACCTTTCACTGAGCAATGAATAAATAACATTTGAAAGATTAATAGCAGACTAATTAATTGTAAATGTTAGAGCTTGATTCTGAAAACGCATCACTTTCAGCTTAGTAGTTAAATCTTCTTTCACAAAAATTTTACTTAATAAGATGATTAAGTTTGTATTCAGCTGGTTCTAGTTATCATATTTGCTAGCACACAAAAAAATAAAGATTTGTCTTTTCATAATCATCAGTGAGAAATGCTTTTATTTTAATCAATCCTGTTGCATCTTGTCTGCATCTACATATCTCTGGGATATGTAATCATTAAATACATCTGAAGTGAAATTTAATGATGATTTTCCAAATTATTTTTTTAAATTTGAATCAATATTGTGTTTTCCAGAGGAACAGAAATATCAGAATATATACCTATGGCAATATGGTGGTGTAAGTACTACTTACATCAATCTTTGCTTGAAGAATATTAAGATTTATGGGAATAAAGGCATAAAAAGTATTCAGTAGCCAAGTCTTGTATTCTGTTTCATTGCACATCTATTAGCATATTTTATAAGCATCAAAACCAAAACCAGTACAGCATAAAGCTATAGATTTACCAAAGTGCAAAGTACAGCATAAAACTGTGTATCTGTCAAAGTGTAAAGTAAGGGGATAGCGCCATTACCTCATCTGGGAACTATTCATTGGAAAATCACATTTGTGCTGGATTTCACATAATCAGACAATGTCTACTGGCTTACTGCCTCTGAGACCCCCCTCAAATTCATCTAGACAAAAGCATTATGTTCTCCAGTGGTATTTCACAATACATCTCTTCTTTGAGTGTGATTTGAAATCAATGAAGACAAGTAACATAATCACTTACAGAATTAGGTCTTTGACAAAGTAGAAAATGTAATGATGTTAAACATGTCAAGAAGATGAGAGTAAAACACAACACAAGTTTACAGAAATTAAAAAAAAAATAAGAAGGTCATCATAATTTGTAATGCAAACATGTCTACCTATTGTCAAAAAACCCTACACTGTAACCACTAGCACCTTATGGCTATTTTATTCCACGTTACTTGACTCATTCACATAATTATCCTATTTATATTAAGGACATGTGTATTTCCACCAATTCCAATACGATACTCTCCTGAGCATGATAAATCACACAGCTGTACTTACTCATTACAATTTTTAATTAACCAGATTTTCATAATTTATTTCTCATAAATTAATTAATGAGATTCAAAAATTCTGAAGGATGTACACAATCTTAAATTAGACATTAATGGCAATTAAAGATTATATGTTAGAACTGGCAAAATTGATACAAACGATTCTAACAAAGGATATGAAACTCAAGTAGTAACAAATTAAACTGATAAATCAAATTAGTATTATCTCACAGTGAAACATTTTATCTATACTAATCTGCTCTTCTCTGGAAGGTGATTTTATTATCAGCACAGAACATTAACTTTTAATAAAGGTCTTATCTATCTGCTGATCAGGATTTATTTTGATCAAAATATGGAACAATATATGGTATAGTCAGAGGTATTTCTAAACTAAGAAATTTTGACAGATTCATTACTGAAATAGAAAGTCAAAGTTTCCATCTAGGTCATGATAAGTCACAGAAAAATATTTTCTTCAAAAAGAAGAGTCAGTGTGAAACCTTGTCCTGCAAAAGACAATGACATTGGCTGAGTTCAAGTTTTCAGCCATGCTTTAAAAGCAATATGACAAGACTCACAGACAACTGCATCGTATGTTTTCTCCTATGTTTGTCATAGTATTACCTCTAACCCACCCCGGGACCTTCTTCCTGAGTTTTAATGTGAATTCCACCCACTTTCCCTAGAACTATAAAGGTCCTAGAACTATAAAAGTCCCTAGAACTATAAAGGGGTAAAAGATACACCAGTTCTGCTTTTTCCTTAGTTGTTAGTAATGACTCATCTGGACAAATGAACATAAGTGTTTAGGAGCAAATTCAGATCAGTCAAGGTACTAGGGAACTAAAACAATCAAGGTATCAAAGACAGAAGAAGCTACAAGAACGTTTTTCTTTTGGCTTCTCTAACTGTCAGAAGTAAAAATTGGCTATCTAGTCTCTTAGAAACTTGAATTCTCCCACTGTAACTTTACATTATCAAGGCCTTGCATGGTACATGTGTTAAAGATACTACCTGGCCGATGAGCTCTGTCATGCTGGGCTCACTTGGATGTCCCACTTACTAAGTGGAACAACTGTGGGGAAAAAAGTTTGGGAAACTGCTTCAGAAGACAGAGCTGAAGAAATTGTTCAAAATGAAGACAATACAATTCAGCAAAGGAAATATGAAAAATGTTATGCTTGACTTAGTTAAGTTAAAGGATGGAGTGACTAGGCAGCAGTTCTACTGAAAAGTGTCTCTTAAATACTATGAATATGAGCCATTGTGGGATTCCATGAAAGCAGTGGGATGCACCCTTTTCCTTGGTGATACCTTAGCAGCAGTATGTCTAGTTTTGTGTACCTTCCCATAAGAAATATAAGGAACAGTAGGGGAGACAGAATTAACAAATTCCTTGTGAGAAAAAGTGAAAACCCTGGTTTTTAAAGTGAAGGTGAGTAAAGATTTAGATATTCTACACAAAAGAACAGAGGAATACCCTGTTATCTGGTTTCATGAGGAATGACAGGAGAAGTCAATGCAATGTAGAGCAGAAGATATTCATATTTCTACTGTAAAGCACTAAAATAGATTGCTTACAAGGGTTATCTACTTTAGGAGGTTACTTAAGAACAGTTACACAAACAGCTATGAGAAATGGATTAGGTACAGTTTGCCTTGCCTGAGGATAGGTGCAGGGATTAGATTAAGTTTTGCCATTGCTACCAGCTCTATTTTTTATGATCTCTAAGAAGAGAAGTCAAAGGCAAAATGAATTAATGGAAAAACTAAATGTAGGTCAGATGCTGGTTTTTTTTTGTTTGTTTGTTTTTTTGTTTGTTTTTTTTTTTTTTTCCTAAACCACACTTTCTAAGTTTAGTACCTGGAAGTTTTGGAAATGAAATCCTCAAAAGCTGTTAGGAATACCTGGAGAGAAATAGTAGAAGAAACCATCACTGTAGCTGTACTTTGGAGATGCAGTAACTGTGCAAGAAAGAAATATGGAAAGCCCACCCTTAGGAAGCTCAGTCATGAGTGAAATGGGAACTGCCAGTCTCTAAGTTCTCCTTTGCTTGAGTTTTCTCAGGCTCTTATGTAGATAATCAATTGAAGATATGAATGTAGCTCACGTACATGAAAGTGTATCCATGCATGTATTCATGTATGGGTAACCTCCAGTATGGACATGGTCACCCATTTGTAAAAAAAAATCTAAATTTGGTTTATTTAATTTTCGGAGGGACAAAAGAAAAGCATATTAATTTTCAGCCCTAGCTGATGTGTCATAGCCTTTCTCCTTAAGGAAGTCTTGCATATAAAAACAGTACTCAGCTAAGAACAGAAAGAGACTGCTGGCTACTCGCCTGAGCTAGTAGGG
>KL274698.1:18951-36761 GCA_000699545.1 Podiceps cristatus
TTTGTATTTTCTGGAAGAAAAGATTTTTGTAAAAATTTATTTTTGCGGAACATGCCACCACATTTCTAACCATCCACAAAGCTCTACAGTCTCAATAACAATATATCTGGAACAGAAGAAATGTTCTCCTCCAGCTGTCATTTTCTATAATGCTTATTTTCAGATTTCCAGAACATGTACCTCTATTCATAGTGAAAGCTTAAGTAAACTGTACTGAAAATTATCCAATGAAAGGCAAAGATACAGAACAGGGGTCTCTGTTTCGGCTTTGCAGCTGTCGCTGAGGAAAAGGCGACACACAGTTGCAAGGAACCCGTAGCAAACCAGGTGCCCATCCAAGAGTTAGATCAGCCCTCTGTTTCCTCGGCCACTCTCCTCTCCCTTGGCTGAGGGAAAGGGAGCTGCGCCAGTCCTGCCTGTGCTTGGCTTAGCGGCAGCTGAGATGTCCCAAGGGATGGATCAGAACAACGTGAAATGCCTCCTTTGTCCACCAATCCCCTTGAGGGCTACAAAGGATGGAATTTCTAGCAAAGACTCTCTATGGCACACAAAAAGCTCTGGTAGGCGCTGAAGTGGTCCCCTCCCAACATTTCTGCAGCAGGGTTAGCCAGCTCCTTTAGCAGGCTTTGGAGGCACTCTGCCACGGCCATGACTTCTGATGCCTGCTCTCAGCAAGGTTTTGGTGGTTGTTTTTCCACCGTTTGTGTTTTTTTCTGCATAGGCTTAATGCCTGTGTAGTTGCTTTCATTTCATTGATTTTGCTGTAGAAAAAAAATCTGTTTGCATTTCTGCAGACATAAACATGCACAAATACAAATCAAAACCCACAGAAAAAATGAAATTGCAAGAGCTTAAATAAGGAAAAAGCAATCACTTTATAGGGAAATTATCTACCTACATAATGAGATCAGCTTTTCAAGGAGAAATAATAGATTTATTTTTCTGTTAATCATAAATGATTGAGAATAAGTATTTTGTAGGTTCATTGCTGATAAAGTTAGAGACAAAGACAAAATGTGTATGCAATCAACTCTTAATTTTCCACATTGCTGTGGCAAATATTATTGATGTGGGAAGATTTGACTCACATTATTGTAATGCTGGAGAAATATTAGCATATATAGTAATAATTATTTCCATTGCTAAAGATGATAGCATAAGGTAGACATTATATATTTTTATTTTTATTCTTTATTGAAATGAAAAAGAAACACAGGTAACTGCAAAAAGATTTTTTAAAATGTATCAAAATTGTCATAGTTGCTTTTTTGCATAAATTAAAACATTATTCACACCAGTCTGTCAAAGCTTGTATCTCTCGGTGTGGTGGTTGACTATTGGTGAACATGTTCATTATTTTGAGAACTAATGCTTTCTTCAGAGTATTTCAACCAGCACTGCTAAAATATTAACTTTCTATTAAAAGATAACACTAGAAAATATGCATGGAAACCAGCAACACATTCTGAACACTTTGTGATTAAAATCAAATACATTCTTAAAATTTTGCCCATGTAATAGCTTAAAATATTATTCCAAGGGAAGAAGAAAGCTAAAATATGCTCGCAAGAAAGAACAAACATGAATTATTGGTACAAAAGGGGCTTCACTTAAATTGCAAATCCTGTAAATCTCTTCAGAGCAGAGGCATTTATGGTAGGCTTGCCTTCTACCAGTCATAATGGCTCTTGGATAGAAGTTGCTTCTGAGTTTTTTTTGTGACACAGAAATTAAGGAAATTATAACACTATAGCTTTAAAGACTAAAAAAGTAATTTTCTAAGTCAAAGTCTTGATTCTAGAAGTCATTACTCGGTAGGATGAATCATTCTAAAAATAAAAAGTAGAAAAACAGAATATTCCTAATACTGATTTATATTATGTGTATGTCAAGCCCCTTCCAGACAAATGCAAAAGGATTTTTGCAGAGAAAGCAAACTATTTTTTCCTTGTGTTTTCATTTGCATTTCATTTAATCTTGAATGACTACATGTCAGCTCATTCAGGATTCCATGTTTTATTGAACTTGATTATACACCAACCCGAGAGACCTGAGATGGTTTCACAGCCAGCTCTCACCTTGTAGCTGCAGGGCACAGCTACATTGCTTCCTCTACTCTGCCCTTAGTCTGACTGTTCTTGACTGCAGCTTCTTCTTCTACCTCTTCCCACCCCTCTTGGTGCCTGCTTCCTATTCTTAGGTATATTAAGGATATCTGTTTTGAAGAAACACAGATAGGAAAAAAACAGAACCTTAAGAGAGCTAGTTAAATGAAACTCCTCTGTTCGCTATAAGTAAATGAGTTCAGCTGTAGCCATTCTTTTTTACCTTGGAAAGTATGTTGCTAATTAGGGAATAAAGTACAAAAAATAAAATAGCACATTAGGTTTAAATGTGTAGATAAGATATCAACATTGTTTTGTAAGCAGGCATTTTTATAATTCACCTGGAAAGTTAAGCTGTCATAATAATAATTTAACTATGGTTATAGGGTTTAACTATTGAGATAGATTTGATATAAGTGTAAATTAATTATTTTTCCATCCATGGAACATATCCTACATGCTGACCAAATATGAAAATAATGGTTGTAGAATGAATATATGTATAAGGTAGGTAAAATAATGGGTGAAGGTTATTTAAAGATTTTTGGGTGCATGTGTTTGTCATTTTCACTGGCTCTTATTTTATTGGCTAAAATGTTAAGTTAAAAATACAAAAAAGTGCTTCATAACAAAGTAAAGCAAGTGTGACTCATCACTGTTTTCTGCATTGATAAAAGCTCTTTTGGGTTTCACAAATAATGATGACTTATAGTTCATGATTTTTTTTCTGGATTAACAGTGACTGCCTATAAAAAGATTATACAGTGACTAATCAGAGAAAAAACAACAAACAAACCAAAATAAATCCAAAATAATAAATGCTTGTAATTTATCCAAGTTGAATTAATCTGACCCACAGCCCAGTTTCTGGCTTCATTTTCCACTGTAGGATTTTGTTCACGTTGACTGAACGCAGAGAGAGGGAAATAACAGGAGCACAGGAAATTTGGGATCACTGATTCTGGGTCTGATCTTTATCTTTTTTATAATCAGTAGGTTGTAGGATCAAGTTGCAGGAAAACTGTTTCTGCAGTTCTATAATGGAAAGTGCTTGATTGCTGTGTGGAAATGATGAATACACAGTAGGATTGTTTGTATGTGCTGCAATGGTAAGGACAATGATCACTGCCAATAGTTACACCAGATTATTCATTACAAGATTCTAACCAACCCATCATAGCCATAGCCAAGCTAATTTTTTGTAAACACACAGAAATTTTCTGATAATAGCAGAATCACTTTTCTGTAACTGACAAAATATAGACAAACAAATTAAAGTAAACTTTAGGCAAAGATTAATTTCAGCAAGAGAAATGCATGCATAATAAAGTTATAAACTGACAAGTATGTATTATAATGGAAAATCTCATAATAGATTTCACTGATTTTACCAACTTTAATGTTAATTGCACGTAGCAATTAGAAACAGGGTAATTACCTTAAAATTCTGTTGACAATGACAATAGTTTTTCCAAATGCTCTCAGTTTTTCCAAAACAAACTTCATACTGGTGTGGTCTTGCCGTATTTCTTCTTGTTCTGTTTTTGAAAAGCTGCAGAATTAATCCAACAATTAATGTTGTCTTGTTTATTATAGTGAGATTATTCATGTGATTTAAATGATATACTTGTTTAAGTATTTGAAAATCTGAAACCTAAAACTGCAAGAAAAATTTCTTCATGATGGAAACGAGATTGCACAGGCTTTTTCTTCAAAGCCCACCAAGAACAAAGTTGTACCAATAGTACTGTTATGAAGGCACTTTCACTAAGCTTAACTTTTTCCTTGCACCTACATGTCATCTTTCATCTACACAGGTTGTACCCATTTCTGTACAAGAATTAACCTTCCTGTATTTATTTTGTAGTCAACACAGTGGGAGCCTGATCCTTATATAAGGATTTTTTATGTTGTGCTTTGTTCTATATAGCAGAAATAATGAGTGAAATAAAACTGAATGCGAGACACTACTTACCCAAAGTCTTGGGAGTTTATGCAGGCAGAACTTTTTAAGCAAAGCATCGAAATTCTCGTTCTTTCAGATGCTATTATTGATGTCTGAGGGAGAAGCAAGAATTGACCCTTGCTAGGTGTGTTACAGGTATGAATAAGCTGACCACTTTAATCTTGTTGGTATCTGTCCCTGTCATACAAATCCACTTGTGTGTCTTGCACACAACATATTGGTCATACACATGCATAGCTTTTTACACCATCTATCTGACAACATTTAACTAAATTTCAATAAATGGCATTATTTTTGATCACAAAAAGTACTGAGCTGAGTCCTCAGATATTGTATGTAAGCCCACAGTTTTCAGCAGAAGTATGCTGATATACACCAAAGACCCTGGCCCATAGGTTGTGCTAAATGCTACGTTCTTGTGCCAGTGGGAAACCGGCTATTTCCCAGCTAAGTATTGTTTCATGTTACTACCTAACTATTGAGGAAGGGTATTTCAAGCTCATGGCACTCTGTGAAATACCTGCATTAGGCTACACGGTAGATGAAACCACTCAGATGAATAGTTTACGCAGGAGCCGACAGGACTTCTTGCCCTGGCTGGCACTCTCACAGTGCATGGCATGACCTCTGTTTCTGGGGAAAACACGCTGTCAAAACGCTTTCATTGAGCTGGTGGGTGCAATTCAGCCACCCATAAACTAGTTGTAGCGGGACTAGCAGTGGTCAAGTCTCCTGTGCCTTGTCCCCTTGCTTAGCTAGATGCTCATCTGCAAATAATGTAGTTTGTATCTTTTCCCTTACTTTGAATATTTCTTAGGACAAAATCTGGTCCATGAAATGAATATTGCAGAGCTCAATTATCAGCAATGTTTCTGCACACACACACACACACACACACACACACACACCCAAGCTGTGTTTTAATTGTTGTTTGGGTTTTAAGTTGGTCACTTTCAGGTTTCATTTCAAGAAATCCAGATGATACGTGTAATCTCTTATTAGTTCACTGGGAAAATGTAATTCTCAATCATGGTTTTCCTCATGTCTGTTTTACAGATGACCGAAACATAAATTAACTTCCTTTTCTTTGCTGGTACATGTATAAAGCTCAGAAATACACCTTCCATCCCAAGAAAGGTACCCGTAAGGCTTTGTTCTATAAAGAATGGATGTGTTTAAAAATTAACAAAGATTTCAGATGCCAAGAATGTGATCTGCCTCAGTACATTAGTCTGTTAGATATCTTTTACAAAAAAAGCCTGAAAACTGAAGAAAAACATGCATGCAAAGAGCTTTGTTCCTGCGATGCCAGCTGTAGAGAGACGTGAACTTGTTCCGAAAAACTCGCAAGATCGCACCAGTACAACGTCAGAGGCAATAGATGGCACTCTTCATCCGTTGTGCTGAAAGTACTGCAGAAATATCAGTATCTCTTGCCCCTCACCCAACAAGCCACAGCTATCTTTCAGCAGTTTGTAGGTCAATGTATAAACATATTTGAAAAGTTCATTTTGAAGATCTTTTCCTTCTACAAGTCTGGCTTGATTTACATCCACCCTGCTATTCCTATAAATGGATATCAAGGTGAGGAGTGACAGTGTCAGGAAGTGGATGGTTTCCTTGCATTTAGCTCAGAAGGATGCCGCAGGATTGTTGCAGCATGAATATAGAGTATTTGGCGCTATGGATATCCAGCTCGATGAGCCAACCCTCCGTTCCCACATAGGTAAGCACACTGCGAACCTTTCTCAATAGGTTTGCCCTGCACGGTTCACGGAAAGAGAGAGAAGCCATGCATCTTGTCTCCCTTGCCCTTTGCCTGGTCGCATTGCCTGTTGAAGAGGTCATACAGGAGGGAATATCTGCCTTCCTTCCCTCAAGTCAAAGCACTTATGTAAACTGATCAAAATTAATTTTGCTATAGGCTATGACAAGTTTCTCTACTTTCTCTCCTGAAATGCTGACTAAAGGATGGGTTCCCAAGGCATCTATGGCTGAACAGTGATTTTTTTTTTTTTTTTCCTGTTTGTATGCAGAGAAAGGCTGGGGTTTTCTTCACTCCTGTGAAATGATATCAAGGAATAAAATCCTGAAGGAAATTTCTTCCTTCCCCTGCACTTTAAAGGGGATAACATGATTTGAAATCTTACACAAGATTGCTAAGGGGCTTAATTAGTTAATAAATCAAATAAATCACTGCTACTACAAGCAGCTGCAAGCTTAATCTCCCACTGGTAGTTTGTTCTGCTGTCCTCTGTGAATAAAGCTGTAGAGCCACTGGTACAATTTCCTTGTGCTTTCTGCACTGTGTCCTGCAATTTAATCCCACACCATTTTTGTCACTAGTCAAGAATACATTGAAAAACAACATGACTCGTTATCATAACCAAACTCTGGAGCATAGTATAAGTCTACATAATTCTTACCAGAGATGTCTCAATATACTCATATATTAATGTATCTTAGACTAAAGTCTGTGTTGTCAAGTGTTGTCTCAGATGCTGGATGGATG
Source organism: Podiceps cristatus (assembly GCA_000699545.1). Lineage (NCBI taxonomy): Eukaryota > Metazoa > Chordata > Aves > Podicipediformes > Podicipedidae > Podiceps > Podiceps cristatus. The sequence continues at coordinate 25,535 of KL274698.1, forward strand.
GGGAAAATGCTTCTAAACCACTGACAGAGAATAAAATTTTATATCCAAAATTCCAATATGCTTGGTTATTATTGGACTCCCTCTAAAATACAGTCAAGGGACTTCTGGTGACAGAATTGCCACAGAATAATACATTCTAGGTTGCTGTTGGCAAATATGGATATTCTAGGAGAATTATCATAGGAAAAAAAGACACTTTTACAAGGGTGTTACTGATAGTTGTCCTTGCTAACCAAACCTGATGAAAGCTGTGTAAGAAAAGGAGAAAGAATAGAAAATAATTCAGTGCATTTCAGGACTTGATTTAATTTTCCTGTGGCACTACAAATCAGCTTCAATTGTTAGGCCCAATTTGCAGTTTCCTCTGTTTTGTTACAGCAATTAGTAAATTGCTATTTGTAGACAAAACTTTAATAGGTGATCCATAAAACCAACAGAAACAAATGTCTGACAAACTGGATTCGTCCTTCATTTTCCAAATACAGAGTTTGATCTTTGCTGTGTCTAAGCTTGTAAAGGATTCTGCACAAGGTTCCCACCCAAGATTTCAGACACACTATAACTTAGAGAACATATTCTCTGAATTTAATATGGTCACTGAAAGGAATGCATAGCACTGTGGTAAATTTTTCTCTCTAGGAAACAGGTGGAAAACCATTCAGAATGCTGAGTTCAAGCAAGCAATGATGAATACATTGAAAAATAATTTTTTACTTTCCCTTTTGACAGGCCTTACAGAGTATTTGTTTCATGAAATACCTGAGCACTTCAAATGCTCTGGCACTCAAATGCTTCAAAGTAGGTGAAGGATCATTTTGTGATGAGATTTGAGAGCACACAAGATTGAAGTTCAGGGTAAGAGACTATATTCACAAAAGTCGGTGGAAAAATTACTTTGCTTCCCTGCTTACTGGAACAATTCCAAAATGTGACATACATAACACGTGCTGTGTGCATGACTGTACAGCAGTCTTGTAATCTGTTGCCTAAACATTTTTCTCAATGTTTTCTGCAGAACACGTTCTTTTGCTGATTTGTGTTTGTGAAAAACTACATTTTTTCATTACTCTGCCATGATTTATGTTTTATATATACAACCAAACAGCAACTTACACTCATGTACTCATACATGCTGGTTTGCAAATACCTTGGATTTCATGAAACTGCACACAGGAGCAGTAGATTATTCCAGAAACATAACTGGGGAGTGAGTACCCATTTTCAAGCCTATGACAAACCAGCGATTAACACGTCTCTCTAGATAGTGATACCCAGTGTGTCATGTAGAAAACCCTGTTTGTCACACTGTTGGCATCATATTAGGAACGTATTTCTATACACAGCAGTCAGTAGATTTAACAAAAATCTCCTGACTTTCTTCCTTCTACAGTTGGATGGTATAACACAAGCTAGAAGAAATTTATTTCAATTGAAATATGGCTTTAACTTTTAATATACAAACTTTGATGTTCATAAATGAATCAGTTTGTAACCAAGTCTTCTGGATAGTACTGCAGAAGACATACCAAAAGACATCAACAACAACCCCAAACAAAACCCCCAACATAAAGGGAAAGATGCAGCAAGGAGAAGCACAAACCAACAGCAGACAACAGAAGAATGATCTCCAGACTATAAGGAGGATGTACACTCAGCTGTGTTGTTCCATAAAGAGCAGAATCTCCTTGCTCCTCAGAAATCATATATCTCTATTTTATGCCCTTTTTGTATTTCTTAAATTCCTAGGAAAATAAAGAGAGAACAAAATCTGGGTAAAGCACAGAATTGTTTTGGGCCATGATGGACAATATTAATATCTTGCAAGGAAACTATATCATATACTGTTATCTCTACTGACTGAACTGCTGCATAGTTATGAATAATGAAAAAAACCTCAACTCTAAAATCAACAGTACTTTGTGAATAATTTACTAACAATTGAGAATTAAATTAATTTGCTCTCTGTGTGTTTCCTGAATTGTTCACCCAGTTCTCCCAGTTTATCTGCACACTTGTTATTAAGTTCTGATTAGTTTCATAAGCATAATTCTTAATCAGAGAGATTGGCTAACTGAAATCCAGTAATAGAGTTGCTTGGAATTTTTCAGCATACATTTTTACCATAGAAAATACCAATTACCGAAATAAAATACCAACTTTATGTGGAAAGATATCATGTTGATGAAACACTCATATGGAAAGTCTTCTCATGTTCAGGACAAAATTTTTATTCACCAAAAATGGAGACAGATAGATAGATAGACAGACAGACAGGTAGATAGACAGATAGAGGAAAGTGAGAACGAGCCCTGAACAATGTAGAGCAGGGACTTTGCCTATGAATCTCCCACATGCCAAATCAACCAGTTGATTTACCACTCTGAATAGATTATTGCATTTTAAACAGAAAGTAATAATTTGATTGACTTTGTTGCATCGATCATTGAAAGGTAATGATACACTGTCTGACCACAAACTGTAAATGACCCCCCAAAAATATATATGTCATCGGTCAACTTGGGAGGGGGGCAATTAGTAGTTAAAACAACCAAAACAATTAAACCACTCCTGAATGTGTTGCTAAAATCGTCATATCAATACCACATTACTAATCAAAATGAAAGACAAAAATTTCATTATTATGAATTAAAGAATTAGTTGATTCCACCCATGGCTAATAAAAAGAAAAGGCTAGCTACATTTATATATTTTTCAGGCATGTTCAAAAATATATCCTGCTTTTTCAGGAGTAGCAAGTTGCTGTATCTGCTGAGTATCTCCCAAGGTTGTCTGGGTTTTATAACTTTACTGGACTTCTCTACACCCTAGTCTTACTAGGAAATATTCTGTATTATGAGATACACCTACCCTGAAATCTGGAAAAAAAATACAAGCTGGATGATAGCATGGTCTGCAGCACTTTGTTTATGACAATGTCCTTCTAGCAAGCTCCTGTATGTCAGCATGAAAATGGAAATAACATTTCTGTCCTTGAGACATAGATCAAACAATATTGTCAGAAGAAAGGTTTCTCTGTCAAACATTCCTTTGATCCCGCTGGAGACTGTGCTGCTGAGCTTGTGTATCCTTCGGATCAGAGAACTTACTGTGTTTTGTTAAATTGCTCTGTCTATAGGTTTTGGTGCTGCAACCATGGCATTTATTAATAACAGTGCACAAGGAGAAGGTGGTGGTGTTACTGTACTGTTCCAAAAGGACTTGTGTTCTTCTCCTGGGATTTTTGGGGGTGTTGTTTTATTTGTTTGTTTTTCTCAAGGATGATATCTAGTTATTGGATAGTTTTCAGGACATAGTGCTATTTGTAGTTAGTAAACCACCTATTTTTTTCTCCTTGAATGAGTAGAAGACTTGTATTATTGAGAAATTAACAATCAGAACAGGGAAAGTATTCCATTCCTTGCATATTTTTATGTCTTGCAGCAACTTAAGATAGACAGGTAAAGTGCATTATTCACAAATACTATCATGCATTTTTATATTGGTTTGACCATAGTCACACAATTTCTACTTACTTTTTGCCACACCACTACTAATGTAAACAAATAAGTGTGACAAACAAATAATATGCATTGATGTTACCGATGTGATCATACAGTGAGAACAAAAGCAGTATTGTCTGTTAAGCAAAATAAACCAGCAGTTTTAGTGATAGACTACTTGGAACTTGAAGACCTCAGTTAAGGTATGACAGAAGTTAGTTGATAAGGAATGTTTTCAGTAAATACACAATACTTCAGTGTGTGTATTTATGTTTCTTTTCCAACTATCATAGATGGGTTGTGTTGGTTAGTGGTACATAGGCTGCGCATTATCCTGGGATCCTGATGATCCCAATTGGGACTTGTGTTGGTTAGTGGTACATAGGCTGTGCTTTATCCTGGGATCCTGATGATCCCAATTGGGAAACTGGGCAGAGGGTGTGCATTTCCCTTCCTGGACTCTTGCTGACATCATGCGGATGCCTGTGCTGGCAAGCAGGAGTTGGGGAGGAGATCTGCAAGGAAGAAAGTAGGTAGGGACCATTGGCAGTTTTTGCCTTGACATAGAAATAGGATGCAGCCGTGCGGTGAGCCTGAACCATGGGAGGTCGGTTGTCCACTGCCTAACCACCTCTGGGCCAATGCTTCTGTAAGGTGTATAAGACACATATTTCCTACTAGAGGGTGCTGAAAGTCTATCAGTAGCATTATGGCTTCTAAAGATCATAGAATCATGGGATAGTTTGGGGCGGAAAGGACCTTTAAATGTCATCTAGTCCAACCTCCTTGCAATGACAGGGACACCTTCAACTAGATCAGGTTGCTCAGAGCCATGTCCATCCTGACCTTGAATGTATCCAGGGTTGGGGGTTCTACCAGTTCTTTGGGCAACCTGTGCCAGTGCTTCACCACCCTGACTCTAAAATAAATTTCTTCCATACATCCACTCCGAATCTACCCTCTTTTAGTTTAAAACCATTACCCCTTGTCCTATCACAGGAGTCCCCGATAAAAAGTTTTTCCCCATCTTTCTTATAGGCCCCTTTTAATGATTGAAAAGACACAATAAGATCTCCCCAGACTCTTCTCTTCTCCCGGCTGAACAAGACCAACTCTCTCAGCCTGTCCTCACAGGAGAGGTGCTACAACCCTCTGATCATTTTTTGTGGCCTCCTCTGGACTTGATCCATCAGACCCATGTCTCTCCTGTGCTCAGGGCTCCAGAGCTGGGCACAGCACTCCAGGTGGGATCTCAACAGAGTGGAACAGCGGGGCAAAATCACCTCCCTCGGCCTGTTTGCCACTTTGCTTTTGATGCAGCCCAGGATACAGTTGCCCTTCTGGCCCACGAACGCACATTTCTTTTCATCCACCAGTACCCCCAAGTCCTTCTTGGCAGGGCTGCTCTCAATCCCTTCATACCTCAGCCTGTATTGATACTGGGGGTTGCTCTGACTCAGGTGCAGGACCTTGCCTTTGTCCTTTTTGAACCTCATGAAGTTCACCTGGGCCCACATCTTGAGCTTGTCCAGGTCCCTCTGGGTGGCATCCCATCCCTCAGGCACTCTCCTCATCTTGGTGTCATCCACAAACTTGCTGAGGGTGCACTCAATCCCACTGTCTATGTCATTGATAAAGATGTTAAAGAGTACTGGTCCCTATACGGACCCCTGAGGGACACCACTTGTCACTGATCTTCATCTGGACATCGAGCCATTGAACGTTACCATCTGGACGTCCGGATGCGACCATCCAGCCAATTCCTCACTCACCAAACAGTCCACCCATCAAATCCATAGCTCTCTCATTTAGACAGAAGGATGTTGTGGGAGACTGTCAAAGGCCTTACAGAAGCCCAGACAGATGACATCCGTAGATCTTCCCTTGTCCACTGATGTAGTCACTCCATCATAGAAGGCCACTAGGTTGGTCAGGCAGGACTTGCCCTTGGTGAAGCTGTGCTGGTTGTCTCCAATCACCTCCCTGTCCTCCATGAATCTTCTCCAGGAGAAGATTCTTGATATATGTTAACAACTGGGAAGGTTCATGACTGCATTTCCCCAGTGTAACGAGCACCTGAAATACCTTTTGAGATATTTGCCACTTTTGGGATATCAGATTCCTAAGAGAGAATTTTTGAAGTCTGGAAAGCACACATAATGCAATTACCGGAATCACAGCAGTCTCTTCAATGATATCTGCCCAATTCTAGCTGTCAGGTGTTTTACTGAAATAACAAAGCAGTAGGGACAATGAGCATTTCTCAGTCTTGTAACAGTGACAAAACAAAAATCTGCTTTAATTTGTAACTCAGACCATGTTATCTGTCTTGGACCAGAGCTGACAACCAAAATTATATTCAGCTGTAATGCAGATGTATCTGTAGTGTGACTCCATGGAAGTCTATAGGTTTTCTCTAACATGCAAGGATCTCTCTAGAGACAGAATTTTCTGGCTCTGTAGCTCAGACTGGTTAGTCCTCCTGAATATGGCTGGAGGCTTGTTCCTCACTGATGGATGCTGCAAGAACACTGGCTGATAATACTGTACTCTGATAGTAATGTTTTTGTGTACTAGCTCTTGCAATATAATAGTTCTCTTTTTTTTTTTTTTTTTTTTTTTTTTTTTTTTTTTTTTTCAGAGAAAAATATATTCCTGGGGATTATTTTCCTTTTGAAGGAAGGAGAAAGAATCCACTGCAGTCTAACTTTACTTGCTTTTTAAAATTTTTATTTAGAAGGAAAATGGATGAGAGAGGAAGGTGGGATTTTGTCTGCCTTGTTTCACAGACGTAGAAATCTTCTGGTTTCCTTAAGCAGTTCATGTTCTGACTGTTCCCATTGAAACTGTGTAACTGTCTTAATGTGGTCTCGTAAGTAACTTCATTTTTAAGAAAAAGAAAACCAGTTTATTTATTTATTTTTTTTTTAATCTTGTCACATTTTTCAGCCCATGGTTCTGGCATTAGTCTTTGAAACTAAATATGCTATTTCAAACTGCTTTTCAAAACATTAGAACTTAATTTTTTCTCCTGTTATTGAGGTGAGACATGATTTTCTATGGCAAGGCTCACCAATTTATTGAGTATTTACTTTTTCAATTGTTCTGTTTCAAATTTGGACAAAACCATGTTAATTAGTGTTACTGAAAGGGCCTGCAGATCTGATCTAGTATATTACATACTACTCTGAAAATATTTGTAGTCCCTTTGAAGAAAATTGCCTCCTAGAATGCTTGGATTTGTTTGCAGTAATGCTTTCCTTGAAACTGTAGATTTACTCAGTGTTTCTAGCTCTTGCTTTTGACCACCCTACATAAGCAATGACTATTGTGGAGAATGTTATTTTCCATGTCTAAGGTCAGCAAGAGTTTGCTGATAGAGACTCTGAGCTCTTTTTGGAGATTGGCAGGAAAGCCTATTAGTCTTCTTCGTGCTATACAATCCTGGAATGTATATCCTTAACCATCTTTGCCGTCAGAATTAATTGCTACTGCCAACATACGTCTGAACTCCTCAACTCAAACCAACTCAAATGTTGAGGAGTCTGAACTCCTCAACTCAAACCAACTCAAATCATTGCCAAAATAGATAGCAATATTTTATAGGCCAAAATCTGTGTCCTTTGCATGTGCCAGACAAGAATGAGTGTCACTGTAGCTCTGCACAAACAGGCTTGTGCCTCCTGTCTGCACAGGCAGACCCCGCATGGTGGACAGCAGTAGGGGAGCACAGTGTCAGCTCTAGGGGTGCAAGCAGGCACAGACAGGTGTTATGGATAAGCAATGATGAGGGGTTTCCAGGAAAAAATATCAATTGAAAAGTGGGAATCATGGGGGAAGAAAGAAAAGAGGATCTTCAGAGGGAGGAGTGATCTGTGGGAGGGAAGAAAAAGTAAATTTTCATCTGAAGCCTCCAGGAGATTCTCATTTCTCTCCATGTGTTGGTTTTAGCTGGGATAGAATTTTCTTCATAGAAGCTAGCATGGGACTATGTTTTGGATTTGTGCTGAAAACATTGTTAATAGCATAAGGATGTTTTCGTTATTGCTGAGCAGTACTCACAGAGAGACACGGCCTTTTCCACTTCTCACACCCACCGCACCAGCGAGGAGGCTGGGGGGGCACAAGAAGTTGGAGGGGACACAGCTGGGACAACCGACCCCAACTGACCCAAGGGATATTCCATGCCATATGATGTCATTCTCTGCATATAAAGTTGGGGTAAGAAGAAGGAATAGGGGGATGTTTGGAGTGATGGTGTTTGTCTTCCCAAATAACCATTACGCATGATGAAGCCCTGCTTTCCTGGAGATGGCTGAACCCCTGCCTGATGATAGGAAGTAGTGAATAAATTCCTTGTTTTGCTTTGCTTGTGTGCATGGGTTTTACTTTACCTCTTAAACTGTCTTTAGCTCAACTCATGAGTTTTCTCACTTTTATTCTTCCAGTTCTCTCCCCCATCCCACCAGTTGGGAGTGAGAGAGTGGCTGCGTGGTGTTTAGTTGCTGGCTGAGGTTAAACCATGACACACCATCATTTTCTGTTCTCCCAGACTAGCTGCTGTCCCAGCTATAATAGCCTCCGCTTCCCTGCTCCAGTAGACACCTCTGTTCAGTCTTACCATCTTATTCTGCTCCTCCCCCAGAAATGAATTTTGCCTACATGGTTCACAAACCTTGAACAGACACTGAACATGAATTTCAAGCAATTGTATGAGCAAGCCTTGTTCAGTTTTGACATTGCCATCAATGCACTCAATTTGTTTAAAACTGATCTTTTAAAGTAATATTTAAGTTAGATTTGCTGATTGCTTTGACTGTTACTGAAGTCATCATATCTATATTTGTGCATATTCATATTTGTACAAACAGAGAGCTTTATCTTCAAACAGAGATGCCCATAGTCCCTGTTGTAACATTGTGTAGGTCAATGGAAAACTTCTCATTGAGTTTCTGCAAACACAGTATCTATGGAGTTTTCATATCAAGTAACAAACTGGATAGCATATCTTTTATAGATGTAAGCACATTTTGTTTCCTATATATCTGTTGAAATATGGAAGTCATGAATAAGCCTGTCTTTGGAAATAGCATTATCTACAGAAAACAATGTTAGTCTTTCAGCTCAAATTGAGTTTCATGACACTGGTTGTCCTCACTCTTGTTAGTAATCTTCTAACAAAGTTGTTTTCAAATGCAATCCAGGAATCTATTGTTTATTTTAGTCTAAAAATGGTAACTCATTTGAAATTGTTAGTAAAAAAAATAATTTTGTTGTAATATTTTTTAACCATAATTGTTTTAACAGGTTGGTTTTATCACCATAAGAATAGTTCTATTTAGATGTCTAATAGTGGTATAACACTTTGGAATCATATGAAACTGGAAAATATGTCATATCTCCTCCATCAATTATTCAAATAACTTCAGATAGTCTCTACTTACTAAGATAGACTTTCTCATTTGCATGCAAAAATCCAGCTAGCAACCAGATTGCTTGCTTAAACACTGTGGCATTTAGTCTATTTGATGCTGTATTAGCCTGTTCAGAAATAAATTTACCATATGAAACTAATCACTTTAAAGGTTTTAGCCACTGAGATTTTAAAACACTCTTGCTTAAATTGCTTATTTAGTTTATCTTAGAGTACTTATCATGCTCATATATGGACCTCTCAACAAGTAAATGCAACAGTAATCAAACTGTCTAAGTAGTGGGTATTGGATGTTAAAATTTGAACAGTATCTTATTTTTAACAAGCTGGTTTATAATCCTAGTCAGTATAGATACTAATGTAATTTACTAAATCAGAAATCCATTAATGATAATACTACCAAAATACAACATAATCAAAGCATGATCTGTTGGTATGAACTTCTATTCTTAAATACAAGTGAATTATTTTTGTAGGACTAAGTGGACAGAATTTGGCTGTAGGGAATTAAAAGATTTTTATCTTTTCTGAATCTATGGCACCTCAAGTACCATGACTGGTTTTGCAATTAACCGCTTTGTGCCACCTACTGTTTTCCTCACCATTCTGTGCAATAACATTATCTTCTCACAGTGAAACTACTTATGTGCTTTTAAGATGTCTACCATAAATTTGGGTAGCATTTATTACTTGATTCTTAATCTAGGATTACATAAATATCAATGCCATTAGATTGTCATTCATGGGATGCTGAAAAGCAGGGTGGAGCAGCACTGAGCAAAGAAAAACACAGCTTTTAGTCAACTGTGTATTTTCTCTGACTATGAAGAAAGTTTTGTAGTCTTTATGTCTTGATAATGTCTTTTGGAGATGATTGCTTTACTGGGTATGCTATAAGCCAGTTAGAGGGATGACCGTTTATTGTGGTTAATTCCTGTGTGTTTGTACAGTGAAAAAAACACAGAAATGGTGGTCCTTGGTAGGTGTTCAGACATCACTGCTGTCATAGAAACATTTAGTGGCAATTTATTATCCTTGAAATTAAGATATCTATGAAATTATTTGTTCCTAGGTTTGAATATTGAAAACTGCAGACCAGCCATTCTCAGGTATGCTGGAACATACTTCTTTGCTAAATATAAAGTGATAGACTTGCCTGCATACTTTGGGATTTGAACCTTGAAGCAGATTTTGTGATTTTTATTTATTTATTTTATTTTTTTTTAAATAAGTGAATAACACCACTATTTTCTGCTGTGCTGTACTGTTGAGAAGGATGTGGGAAATTGGTTGTTGGCGATGTTCTTCTGAGAAAGTCTGTTAGTCAATTTTCTTTTTATTACAGCTTCAGACTGTTCAAAAATGTTACTGAGATTAGGATACACACATGAATACTACTTAATGTCTAATTCCTACCTATTGCAAACTAACTTTTGTTACTTAAAACTCTGGCTTATCACTGCAGAGGGTTCAGCTTCTTTAGCTGTTCTCTTAATGTAGAAAAGTTTTGAAATTTTTAAGTTGTCCTGCCTCAAACCATCCTATTGTAATTTCAGATACTTTCTGTGAGTTACTTAAGCTAACAATGAACTTTAAGGAAGTTCAATTTTTTTTTCCAGAACAGAAGATAGAAAATTTATTTTAGAATACTTTTCTGCATAGAAGAACTTTAAACAATTAGGAAGCTCTGAATTAACTCTTTCCTTAATTTTCTGATTGCAGGTAAATGCTTCTTATTGTTAAATGAGGCCTTCTCTTTGCCTTGTCCTCTTCAGTTTGCTTTCTTTGGATACAGAGGAACATTTTGAAGGACGTTAGGAAACACAAGTCCAACCTGTATATATCTCCTTTGTCTGTGGGAAAAGACCATCTCACACAACATTTTTTGGAGTTTTTCAGAGGTCCTGGTTTTGGCTAGGATGGAACTTTCTTTCCAGTTGCTACTGTGTTTTGGATTTAGTATGTGAAGAATGTTGATAATACACCAATGTTGTTGGTTGCTGCTGAACAATCAAGGATGTTTCCCAGGTTCTACTAATGTGCAGGTGCAAAAACCATGTTTCCCATACTAATGTGCAGGTGCAAAAACCTAGCAGAGACACAGCCAGAATAGATGATCCGAACTGGCCAAAGACAGTGTTCCATACCATAGATGCCATGCTCAGTATAAGTGCAGACTGGCCAGTGGGCTAGTTATCTTTTTTCTTTTTTTTCCCTTTTTCCTTCTTTTCCTTCATTTGTTCAGCTGTTCATCCCCTCGCCTGCTCTCTCTGGAACTTGCTGTTCCAAGATC
>JMFS01079337.1:0-17524 GCA_000699545.1 Podiceps cristatus
GGGGGGGGGTGTACAATTGCTTTTGTCTTCCTTTTCTAACCATCATGCTTGTAGATGCTCTTTTTATTTTTCTTCACACTCTCCAAGAGTGTCCAAGACTGCTTACAGCTTGCATTTAGATTTTTTTTCAATTCTAAATAGTCAAGTGTTGTCTGTAATATAAATGTTTTAAACTGTACAATTAATTTGTATACTTCATTTTATCACTATTTTTAGTGTATTCTTTGTAAATCTGAATGGAAGAACACTGAATGCTGAAAGCACTCTACAGTTAAAATTAACTGGTACGCTGTATAAAAAACACAGTTGGGAAGTAAAGATTATCATTGCTGTAAGCATTGATAATGCCATCTAATGTTTATAATTACAGAGGCTAATGCTAGGCTTCCAACAATTAAAAGAAAAACACTGCTGTACCAGACAACTCATGAAGCTCATCATTCCTTTACAGTTTACCTGCAGGCAACAGTTTTCTTTATTATAATGGTTAAGATATGAGAGAGTAGATAATGGTCAAAAGCACTCAGAATTTAATTATATGGCTCAAATATCACTGTTTTTAAAAGGATCAATGATGTTATTCCTTGGTTAATGTTATATACCATACCACTTGGATAATCCCATCTAATCTTATGTACTTAGTTAAGGTGTTTGAGACGGGATACAAGGAGCACTACATGCTCCTTTTATTGAAGGAGTTTTCTTGAGGAGATTATTCAGCTCCCTTTTCTCTGGCAGTGTGTGTTTACTCACTATAAAGGGCTGCAGATGCTACTCCAGCAGTAAGTGAAAGACAGAGTCGTGAGTTCATTAGATATCATCTGTATTGGATGGGACAGGGTAAACCTGCCAGTGTTCACAAACGGAAGGAAAAGTGGCGACAAATTCCTCTCAGTGAATTATCTGCCTGGAGATAGCCATGGACAAACTCGTTACTAATTTAAGAGAGCCACTGAAGTGCAAAACTTAGCTGAGATGAAGTCAAGTTATTTTAAAAACACAGTTAAATCTGACCTGGATTCACAAGAATTGATGTGCCTTACCAATAAACATAGTTCTATAGTACAGAAGTAGAATTAGGTACATTTATTGCTTTGTTTAGTTCACCTGTTTGTATGGGTAAATGTAATTCTGAATTTCCTGTATTTGTAATATATTGATTAGAGAAAAATAAAATATCCTTTTGTAATATATTGATTAGAGAAAAATAAAATATCCTTATATTTTTATTTTATTTTTTTGCAACCATGAGAACTGATACATGCTTTCAGTCTTAACTTCAATGTAATAAGTTTTTGTGCTTGGATTATATATAGTTATGTACCAAAGCATGCACAATTTTTAATATATTTTTACCTGATATTATACATTTTTCAGCTCCTGAAGAAATACTGCAGCAGGCACTGACTTTGACTGAGGTAAATTAAAATAAATAAAATTCTTATATAAATCTGGATGATATAAGGACCGTATAAGAGAAACCCATTGTAAAAGTGTGTACAGTAAAGCCTAAGTGGAATTAGAAGTCTCACTCACAGTATTAAGAGACGGATGAATAATGCACAACAATGTAAGTGAAATCTAATAAACTAATTAATTATATACTGAATGTTCAATACAAAAATAAGCATATTATGTCAAAGTCCTTTCTATCCTTGTCCTTAAATATAACATTTTTTAGAAGTAATAACTAACTGTCCAGAAATCAATTCTGTAATACTGAATGATATTCTGTACTACATTTGTTATTTTATGAAGATATATTTTTGTATTCCACTTTAAATATAGTCAAGACTACCTGTGGCAAACAAGAAAACATATCTATGAGAGAGACATGAATTCATGAGAAGACCTGCAGTTTTTTAGGTTTTATGACTGAAGGTTAATCACACTAAACACAAAGATCTGTGAAAATCAGGGAAATGATGCTGGGTGGAGGAACTCCAGCAAAGTCTTCATGGCAAAGAGAGCACTTCGATTTGGTGGGCCCTAAAACCGTCCATGCTTGTAATTTGTGAGGGTTCCTAAAGTGCAAAAATTAGGTGAGATGAATTCAGATCCAGGTTTTCAAAACAATCTGACCTGGGTTCACAAGCATGGAAATGTCTTAACAATATATGTACTCCTACGGTCTTGCACAGGAGGATGGTCAGGCCCTCGTCTCCCCTGCAGAGGCTCTCTCCCCAGATCACCTTGCAGGCTGAGGGAGTTGCTGCCTAAATGGATATGTGACATCCCACTTCTTTGAGGTGCCAGGGAAAAGCACTGAGACACAGTGTAAATCTTCTTACGGAACATTTTAAGGGGATTGTTGAATCATGGAATCAGGATCACAGAGTGGCAGGGGTTGGAAGGGACCTCTAGAGATCCTCTAGTCCAACCCTCCTGCTGGAGCAGGATCCCCTGAAGCATGTTGCACAGGAACGCGTCCAGGTGGGTTTTGAATATCTCCAGAGAAGGAGGAGTGTGGGAATATGCAAAACTTATTCTGGAGTGTTTAGGGGAAGGGCAAGGGCAGGGAAAGGGAAGGATAGAGTTGGGTCAGGGACGAATGAGCATGGGAAAATAAAGACAGAAGGGTATAAAAGTGGCCAGCTAGGTATAAATGGATTGTTGGTCCGAAAGCTTCTTGCAATGAGGCCTGGGTTTGACCATTGCAATCTGTGCTACATTGTTATTAAATCCTGTTTCAAACTATCTTCTCTGTGGGTGCACTCGCTGTTCTGAGTGGGGGCCATAGCACACTTCAAGCCAGACTACCCAGAAAACAGGATCAGAGGTCTGAGTACCAGCAGCTGGAGCGGGACTGCGAACCTGAGGGGCTTGAGGGTCCAGAAGCCAGCAACTGGAGATGGGCAAGGCCAGAGGCCAACATCTGGACCATTGTTTGTGCATTGTGCCTGTGTGTGTATCTTTGTGTGTGTGAACACATGTGTGCATCTATCAGGAATACTTGCTTGGTCTCTGGCGGTTTTACTGGGTGGAGCTGGGGAACATACCAGCCTCACATCTACTGGGCTAGGAAAGGAAGAATACCCTGTGTCCCACCAAATTCAGCAGCCTCTAATGCATTTCTGGTGGGCATCTATGAGTTATATCCAGTCTTTAAGAAAAAAAGATAAATACGTTGCTTTGAAAACAGAAAATATTTCCTCTTGGCACAAGTATACATTGGCTAATGCTTGCCATATAGAAACATACCGTCCCTGTACATAGAAACATTGCCATCAGAAAAAGAGACTGATGGAGTAATGGAGTACAACTGTGGAAGTCCACTGCAAAAAATGCTTATTGACTAAACATGAATCTTTCTGTCTGATTATTCTCACTTGCAGACTGAAATGCATCTTGTGTTCTTTACAATATCTTGCCAGACTACATATGATGGAGTTATTTTCAGAGATAAATGTCTTTTTTTTTTTTTACTCACCATTTGATTTCTATTGTTACCAAAATAAAAGCAGGGAGAAGATCCAAAAATACATTTCTTCTCAGCATATCAAAAACAACAAAACAAACTGCAAATCCCATATCCAGTAACTTCAGCTTCAGAGATATTAGTGAATTACAAATAATGTATCAATAAGAACATAACTGATTCTGAAAGCTGTTTTCCTGTTCCATTTTAAATTCCCATCAAAACCCCTAAGAATTGGCATCTTCTAATTAGATTCACTATTGTAATGACAACCTTTATTCATTTAAATTAATTTAAGATGGCTATATGATGAACACCAACAGTTAATGTACATGAAAACATTTGTATTGTTTTATTGTTAGCATGGTTCCTAACATCATTTTGTCATGAACAAACTGGTGTTCTTCCAAACAATTCCCAGGTATGGCTCAGGAGATAACATGAGCCAAAGACCATTTGGTAAGCAATTTACACTGGTCACACTGTTTCAGATGGGTGTAATCCCATGCCAATTGGTACCAGTGCCAGAAAACAGTCCCAAGCATGTTTGTTTGATTAGTATAAATTTAACTTTTAGTGTTATCACATTCCTCCATGCTGTCTCCTTCTGGTCAGCTCAGCACATCAGTCTTTGTTTCCAAAGACACAAGCTGCAGCATTCTCAGATGCTTTTCACCTGGAGGTGCACATAGTGGAAAAGAGGCAGTGCTGCATCCACCTTATGAGTAGCTGGGACAATTGCACTGAGACTTGACTACGCATGACAGGGTGATTTGTGTGGAGAAGATATCCTAACAGACACAAGAGTATCATATAACACTGGGGTACAAGCTTTTACTAAGCTCTTCTTGGTGTCTCTGCTAATGTTTTAATAAATGATTGGACATATTATTACTAGATTTCATGCTTTCCTTAATAACCTTGTGTCAGTGGCTAGATTAATGTAAAAATTATTATCAGGTGAAAGTAGAAGAGAAGGGAAGAAAAAGTAAAATGGGATAAAATAGGTGAGGATAAAATCAAATCTAGAAATTTTATGGAAAGGTACATCGAGACGGATGGTAAAAGAAAGAACATACACAGTGGAATGAAATTTTTGCTGCAATGAAATTAATAGAGATTTTACAATAGACTCCAGTAATTGCATGCTTTCACCTGGACCACATTATTCCAGGGTATAGGAAAGGGGACTCTGTTGTGTGTTCTTATTCTAATATAAGGAAAGGATTTCCATTCTTGCGTGTAAATTAATCTGTACATACGTATGTGTGTGTCACACAAACATATTCACTAAGATAATATATACAAAATATAAAAAGATTGAAGACCACAATAAGCTATTCATAAATATTAGCTGCTTCTTTTAATATTGCAAATCAGATAAATGGTTTTAAAATCTTATATAATTTCAGGAGGATGGTCCTCCCTTATTCTTCTATTAATATGTTTCATTGTTTTAATCAAGATACAATAACCTACTGTAACCTCTAGCATCAAACTACGTTATATGGCATATTTTTCTCCCACTCTGCAATTATAATGGGGTTATAAAATTACGACAGGAGAGTTTGTGGCTTAGATGTGTGGGAAGAGGTATTTGCACAGCAACAAACAACTTCCAGTGTATTGGAACAGAGCAATTAGTTATAATTCACTGTGGTTTTTTATGGGTATTTTCAAACAGCAAGGCTCAATTGAATGCCATGACCACTTACCCCAGGACATATTGACAAGAAAAGAAATAGCAATAAAAATATTGAGAGTGATTTAATTAAATCATTTTGGCTGGGATAGAGTTAATCTTCATAATAACTAGTATAGAGCTATGTTTTTGATTTGTGTCAGAAAAAGTGTTGATTTAGTTACTGCTGAGCAGTGGTTACACAGAGTCAAGGCCTTTCCTGCATCTCACACCATCGCACCAGTGAGGAGGCTGGTTTGCACAAACAGTTGGGAGGGGAAACAGCTGACCACAACTGACCAAAGGGATATTCCATACCATATGATTTCATGCTCACCATATAAAGCCGGGGGAAAGAAGGAGGAAGGTGGGGACTTTACCATCTGTCCTATGGGGAAGATAGCATCTGTCCTGTGGCTATTTAGCCTGAGGAAGAGATGGATGAAAGGGGACCTCATCAATGCTTATCTCAAGGACGGGTGTCATAGAATCAGAATCATAGAATGTTTTGGGTTGGAAGGGACCACTAGCGGTCATCTAGTCCAACCCCCCTGCAGTGAGCAGGGACACCATTACCCAGATCAGGTTGCTCAGAGCCCTGTCCAAACTGGTCTTGAAGGTTTCCAGGGATGGAAATGTGTCAAGAGGATGGGGCCACACTCTTTTCCATGGTGCCCAATGACAGGACAAGGGGCAACAGGCACAAACTGGAACACAGGAAGTTCCATCTGAACATGAGGGAAAACTACAATATTTTGAGGGTGACAGAGCACTGGAACAGGCTGCCCAGAGAGGCTGTGGAGTTTCCTTCTCTGGAGATATTCAAAATCCACAAGGATGTGTAGCTGTGCAACCCACTCTAGATGACCTTGCTCTAGGTGACCCTGCTCTAGCAGGGGGGTTGGACTAGATGATCTCCAGGTCTCCCTTCCATCCCCTATCATTCTGTGATTCTGTGATTCTCTTTGGAGTTATGACGTTGGTATTCCCAAGTAACCAACACGTGTAATGGAGACCTACTTTCCTGAAGATGGCTAAACACCTGCCTGCCCATGGAAGTAGCGAATGAATACTTTGTTTTGCTTTGCTTGTGTGCACAGCCTTTGTTTTACTTAGGAGACTGTCTTTACCTCAACCTGCAATTTTTCTTCACTTTTTCTCTTCCTATTCTCTTCCCCATCCACCTGAAGGCAGTGTCTGTGAGGTGCTTAGTTTTTGGCTGGGGCTAAATCATGACAACAGGATGGGATGGGATGGGATGGGATGGGATGGGATGGGATGGGATGGGATGGGATAGGATAGGGCAGGGTGGGATGGGATGGGATGGGATGGATATTTCAGTTGGAACGGACCTACAAAGATAATTTAGCCCAACTGACTGACTACTTTAGGGCTGACCAAAAGTTACAGCATGTTATTAAGGGCATTGTTCAAACGCCTCTTAACCACTGTCAGGCATGGGGCACTGCCCACTTTTCTAGGAAACCTGTTCCACTGTTTGATCACCCTCTCAGTAAAGAAATGCTTCATAATGTCAAGTCTAAACCTTTCCTGATGCATCTTTGAATAATTCCCACACATCCTTTCACTTGTTACCAAGTAATACCCAAAATAACTAACGAATTTTTTTTTTCCTATAACAATCATATTTA
Organism: Podiceps cristatus; assembly: GCA_000699545.1. NCBI lineage: Eukaryota > Metazoa > Chordata > Aves > Podicipediformes > Podicipedidae > Podiceps > Podiceps cristatus. Next base: position 6,752 of record JMFS01079337.1, read on the forward strand.
CATTATAAGTATGAAAGATGAAGAAACTCTTCCAAATGATAGAATGGAAAAATACACTTCAGCAAACCAAAAATTTGTTAACTTTTTACCTTTCACATTGTGTTACTTTCTTGGCAGTAAGCTTTCAGAACAGTTTACCTTAGAGGCATTTGACTTCTTTTTATATTTATGTATTTATCTTTATACAGTGTCACAAAAAGAGAAGAATTTCAGAAAAGGAAATAAATGCTAAGCTGGAACATTACTTAAGTCTCTCTAGGGGATTAAGTACGATGTTACCATATACCTACAGAGCTTGTTATTTTAAGATTTCATGCATTTGCCCGACTTTTACGTTTTCAATACATAGCCCTGTTACAAAGTAGTTTTCTAAATATGACCTCCCTATCTTCTTTTGCAAGATGTGTAAATTTTAAACTGTTTCAAAGACTCCTTTTATATTAAACTCACTAACTATGGAGAAACTTGGAAAGACATTAGGTGCTAATAGCAATAAAAGTAGACACAGAAAGTGATTGTCAGTCAGACAAAAGGAATACACAAAAATGGTATTCTACAATATCCTAATGATTATTTATGCAACCCCATAGGTGTATGGAACATGTCATAGGCAAATAGAAATGACAGCAGCATTAGCTACACACAAAGCAGCTAACTAGACATCAGAAGGCTATCATCTGTTTCTCCAGGCATTGAAAAAAAGCCCTGATGACCAAATTCTATATCCCCATGTCTTGCTAACAGTTTAAGTAAATGGCAGCTTGGTAAGAAAAAACAACTAAAAAGCAATTGGGTTGATACTAGGAATGAGTTTTATTTCTTTTGTTTGTTTAAATCTTTTCTTAAATGCTTTTAAGACTACTTTGAATAGTTACACTCTTTGCAGCAGTGCTCTTTGTCTCCCTCTCTGGAGATGATGATTTCATCTCCAGAATGAGGAAGGTCTTTTCTGAAATGAGAGTTCCAATCTCTGAACTAGTGACTGAATTAGTTACAAAATGTGAACATAAGCATCTAGTAATTTTTGTAAACAATTCTGATGGAATTTAGTAATCCTCCTAGTAGACTAGGTTGATTCTTCTTTCTTCCTTTCTTGCTTGATAGTTTAAAGGGTGAAGCTGAGAAAAGTCCTCATTAGACTTTGAAAACATCTCTACTTGTTTCTTTGATTTTGGCTTAAACATGAGTTGTATCTCACTTGAACTGAATCTTCTTTCATTAGAAAATAGGTAACCCAAAGTTACCTGTGTCTAGTCAAATAAAAGAGAGTCAGAAGCATTGCTATGAGCACCTTCAGGTTCTTCTTTCCATTTTAGAAGTAAAAAAAATAACAATGTATAAAATTTCTTAATTGGAGCTGGTTGTAGTTAAAACAGATTGCAGTAGTGGGGAGACATATATCTATATTTACATTTATGACTGTATGTCTATGTGTATGCGTGTGTGTGTACATATGTAATGTAACTAATTTCTGATTTAACTCTACTTACATTGAGATGCATCATCTGTAGATTCTTTTACTCATTAAAAAAAAAAAAAAAAAAAAAAAAAAAAAAGCCAAAATTAGGTTTAAATTCTTAAATGCTTCAGATATTTTCTCTTTATGCAGGTTGTAGAAATAACATTTGCAAGGTTTGGAATTGTCTGCAAACTGGAAAAACTTGCACAATAATTGTCTTGGTAGTTCCAAGCATGAGCATTGTCATGTGAAGACTTCTTTCTGAAAGTATGTTGCCTTTCTTAAATGCATACTGATTTAAAAGACTATAAGAAGATATTTTTCTTACTTGAATTAGTGCAAAATGTTACATTTGTGCTTACAGAACAGATGAGTAACATCTATTGTTCTTGCTAGTGGATGTACAATTTCTGTTGAAGTTTTATGAGTGAACTGGAAGAATAGTTTTCCTCCACCATATTACAAAAATAATTTGTGGTTTTCTCGTAACAGAAGGTGCCATTCTATATAGTTATAAGCATCAGTATGACAGAAGAAAGTTAAACTGATAGTCCTTAAGAAGGACAAAACTGTACTGGTTAATAATTAATAAACATTTTCAGAAATTAAATACTAGCATTTGCTATTTTGCTCAGACAGTGATTAATATGAGTTTGTCTGAGTATGGGATTCATCTTGAATTTCTTGTAAAGTGCTGATATTGTAGGACTATAAGAAACATTTGATCATATACGGAACTCAGAAAAAGCTTAGTTTTACTTAAAAAATGCTCAGCTTGCCCTAGTTTCAATCCGCTATGTTTGTTTTCTGTTCATTTGTCTGCATGTTTTTACCTAAAATTTTATTGATCAATGTATACCAAAGAAAAGTAAGCTATTCTCACTCCAGTAATTAATGAGACAAAGAAAAGTCAGAAGTCTGTGTTGATTAGTTCTTGTCTTTCTTGTTAACCTTGAACAAAGTTTTAAGTAGTCAATTTCCTTCTAAGCAAGGATTTCTGAAATAATGTTCTTTAATTTGTTTCTTTTAAACAGTTCTTTTGAATAAATAAGTTAATGCTTCAGTTCTCCCTATACTTCTAGGTTTACTAGACCACAGTGTCTTCCAGGTTTTGCTTATTTATAGACTAACAAATAAAAATACCCTCCGATCTTAAACAAAAGTTGTAAAGTTTTTTGATAGCTAAATGCAGTTAGCAATTGTAAAACATACTTCTGTGAGTAGTGAAAAGACATAAATGTAACAACACAGAATTCTTATGTCAAACAGCTTTTTATCAAAACAACCACTAACTTCAACTCAGTTCTGAGAAATGGGTAATTCTCCTGAAAACACACTCCCATATATACTTTTACATATCTATTTATGCTTTTGATAATGATCACTAAGTATCAGTGGGAAATAAATCACCATCAGATATATGAAAAGCTAAATCAAGTCACAATCACGTTATGTCTGAGAAAAAGAAAATCAAAGACAAAAGGCATGAAGTATGTATTCTCTTGGCAATGACATCTTCTTGAAAAAGAGCATTAAATATAACTTTAAAAAGCCCTTTTGTTTAACAGTTGACCACACAGTATGAATATTAGAAATATTATGATACCAAATAAATTATATAAATCCCAAAGGAAACCCATGGCACACCAAAAGTATTTTATTTTCACAGAATCACAGAATCATGAAATGGTAGGAACTGGAAGGGACCTCTGAAGATCATCTAGTCCAACCCCCCTGCTAGAGCAAGGTCACCTAGAGCAGGTTGCACAGGAATGCATCCAGGTGCATTTTGAATATCTCTAGAGAAGGAAACTACACAACCTCTCTGAGTAGCCTGTTCCAGTGCTCTGTCACCCTCAACATAAAGAAGTTTTCCCTCATGTTCAGATGGAACTTCCTGTGTTCCAGTTGGTGCCTGTTGCCCCTTGTCCTGTCCTTGGGCACCACTGAAAAAAAGTCTGGCCCCATCCTCTTGACCCCCGCCTTTGAGGTATTGATAAACATTGATAAAGTCCCCTGTCAGTCTTCTCTTCTTCAGGCTAAACAGCCCCAGCTCCCTCAAGCTTTCATCATAGGAGAGATGCTCTAGTCCCCTCATCAACTTTGTAGCCCTCCACTGGACTCTCTCCAGTAGTCCCTCATCTTTCTTGAACTGGGGAGCCCAGACCTGGACACTATACTCCAGATGGAGCCTCACTAGGGCAGAGTAGAGAGGGAGGATAACCTCCATCAACCTGCTGGCCACACTCTTCTTAATGCACCCCAGAATGCCATTGGCCTTCCTAGCCACAAGGGCACATTACCAGTTCATTGGTTAATTTGTCATCCACCAGGACTCTCAGGTCCTTCTCTGCAGAGCTGCTTTCCAGCAGGTCAATCCCGAACCAGTACAGGTGCATGGGGTTATTCCTCCCTAGATACAGGACCCTGCACTTGCCTGTGTTGAACTTTATGAGGTTCATCTCCACCCAGCACTCCAGACTGTCCAGGTCTTGCTGAATGACAGCACAGCCTTCTGGTGTATCAGCCAGTCCTCCCAGTTTTGTATCATCAGCAAACTTGCTGACAGTATACTCTGTCCCTTCATCCAGGTCATTAGTGAATAAATTAAATAAGACTGGACCCAGTACTGACCCCTGGGGAACACCACTAGCTACAGGCCTCCAACTAGACTCTGCACTACTGTCCAGAACCCTCTGAGCTCTGCCATTCAGCCAGATCTCAATTGACCTCACTGTCCACTTGTCTAATCCACAAGTCCTGAGGTTACTTATGAGGATGTTGTAGGACACAGTGTCAAAAGCCTGGCTGAAATCAAGGTAGTCAGCATCCACTGCTTGCCCCTCATCTACCTAGCCTGTCATGCCATCAAGGAAGGATACCAGCTTGGTCAAGCATGACTTCCCCTTGGTGAATCCATGTTGACTGCACCTGATCACCTTCTTTTCCTTAACATGTTTAGAGATGACTTCCAGAATGAGCTGTTCAATCACCTTTACAGGGATGGGGGCAAGGTTGACTGGCCTGTAGTTTCCCAGGTCCTCCTTCTTGCCCTACTTGAAGATTGGAGTGACATTGGCTTTCCCTCCAGTCCTTGTGCACTTTTCCTGTTCTCCATGACCTTTCAAAGGTGATGGAAAGTAGCTTTGCAATGACATCTGCCAGCTCCCTCAACACTCATGAGTGCATCCGATTGGGACCTATGGATTTGTGGGTGTACAGTATGCCTAAATGATCTCTAGCCCAATCTTCCTCGATCAAGTGAAGGTCTTTCTTTCTCCACACTTTCTCTCTTACCTCCAGGGTGTGGGATTCTTGAGGGCCAGCCTTGGTAGCAAAGACTGAAGCAAAGAAGGCATACAGTAACTCTGCCTGACTGTGAGTCAGTATTTTTGGTTCAGATTTTCCAGTCAGCAGATTATTAAACTCTGTGTCATGGTTTAACCCCAAACAGTAGCTGGACCACTCAGCCGCTTGCTCACCTCTCCCCGGTGGGGTGAGGAGGAGAAACCGAGAAAGGGAGCTTGTGGTTGAGATAAAAACGCTCTACCAAGCCAGCAAAGGAAAAGATAAAAATATATGAATAATAATAATAAGGTAAAAGGATAATAGAATATATAAAATGAACAATGCACAATTTCTCACCACCCGAGGACTGATAGAGCAGCAGCCAGGGAGCAGGGATATTCCCCCACAGCTCTCCCGGAACAGCAAGTTCCAGAGAGAGTGCAAGGGAACAGACAGATGAATACACAGGCCCAAACGAAATAAAACAAGGATAACAAGAAAGGAATATGAACAGAAAGCAAACCAAACAAGGAACCCAATCCCAAAAGAAAAGCAGAAGGGCAATGGCTGACCCTCTTATACTGGGCATGATATCTATGGTATGGAATACTCTCTTTGGCCAGTTTAGATCAACTATTCTGGCTGTACCCCTCCCAAGTGTTTGAACCTGCACGTTAGCAAAACTTAGGAAACTGCAAGATGTCCCTGATCGTTCGGCAGCAGCGAACAACAGCAGCACACTATCGCCTTGTTTCACATACCAACTCCAAAACACAAGAGCTGCTGAAGACAAAAACTAGCCCCGTCCTGGCTGAAAACAGGACACTGTTTTTTATTTCTCAGTCTGAGCATCAAACTCTCTCCTTGCCTTGTCTTGCTTTGCTTTGCCTTACCCTGCTTTGCCTTTCTCTTGTCTTGCCTTTCCCTTGCCTTTCTCTTGCCTTGCTTAGCCTTGCCTTGTCTTGCCTTGCCTTTCCTTTCTTTGCCTGGACTTGCCTTGGCTTTCTTTGCCTTTCTTTGTCTTGCCTTCCTTTCCTCACCTCACCTCTCCCTACCAAAATCACCGATATTTCCTATCAGAAGTCAATAAAGACTGTCAATCAACTTTCCTCTGTAGAGAAGTATACCATAGTGTTGTAAATGGAGTTTTATTGGTTTAGAGTAAAATGGGCACCCTGGTTCTCTTTCCATGAAAAAAAGATTTTCTGTGTCTTAATTGACTAGAACTAAAAGATGCAAGAAGTAATAGAATGAAGGATTAATCATACTAATTATACTTACTCCAATCTGTTAAGAAGGGAATGAAAATGTTTTGTGAGGAACATCAACCAGTATTTGGGATTACTGTAGAGAGAATAAGTGTCCTCCTACCTTGCCTGTAGATCTGGAGAGTAAAATTATTTTTTCTAGTATCACTTAATAATGAATTTCTACATTTTTAAGTAGATGAAAGGAATTAAAGATTTAGAAACTTGGTATTTTTTGTTAACAGGTAAGACGTAATAATCCATCTGACTTTATCTGTACCACTAAATAACAGAGGGGCAGATTCATAAGCCAGATGGCTTACATCCATAATACAGAGGACTAGCTCCCCGTGGCACAAACTAACTGTACACATTACATGATTCTTGGCCTTGTTTCTCATCTGGTGGGAGAATTGAAGGTTAACTAACATTTTTCATGTGAATGTTTATTTTTAAAAATATTTTTTCTTAAGTTTAAACATCTGAAATAATATGAGGGCTTTGTGGTAGCTTTCAGAGTAGTGTTCTACTGTGTGAAATGGAGGATGTGCCATTGAAGTGTGGTATGAATCTGTGTGAGGATGCTGTCATTTCAAAGTACAGTGATGCCAGTTAACTGGGCTGGCAGAAAAAGGAATGTCTGGTGCTTGTGTATAAAACCTTTTGATCAGTGTTGGTCAGCAGTTGGTGTCACTCAAAAGACATTTGAGGAACAGTGGAGAGAGTTTTCAGACAAATCTTCGGGTGAGACCCAGTTTAGATGTATACCTGAGTAGGTGTGTAAGCTGCCATTAAATGTAATTAATAGCAGATGCTCTATGAAATTGGCAAATAACAGATATCTTGCACAATCTTAGAGGTCCAAGAGAATCTGGCATGCCTGCAGGGGTCAAGAAAATAAGGCAAAAGATCTATGGGACATAAATTCTCTTCTGGAGGAGTGTTGGGACAGGGAAAGATATCATAAAAATTTCTAAATGCAATAGACAACCATTTTTAGGAAAGCAAATTACAGTGTTGCTTGCCATTATCTGTGGTAGCAGCTTAGACACTTAGGTCACACATAAAAAGCTATATTCAGGAATTCAGAAAGTGTCAATGGACAATGAAAATAATGTCAAGGGACTCTTCTGAGCTCCTTCACTGAAAATGTAAGTATTGTAGAGAATCATCAATGAGATGTAATTGGAGATTTCTGCAATGCCGCTCTCCACATAAAAGTTCCCAGGGTGACCCCACAGCCACTTCTGTCAGGAGATCAGATATACCCTGTGGGCTCCTTTCTTTGTTTCTCTACCTTCTTTGTAAGTGAGTACTTAGCTTTATTCTGAAGAACTTCACCATTTGCTTTCCTAAAATCAATGAGCTATGTTGTCCAGCATTAATTTTCTGTGTAGTCATCTTTTAATTATTTCGTTGTTCTGGAATAAGATGCTATCCTCCTCTATCTATTTATAAAACCATCAAGGACATTTTTTTCTTAGAGCCTCTTCACTCCTAAGGGAAGAGAGTATTACGTTGATGCAAACAAATATCTAAATACACAGGACGGTTTATTGATTTTTTTTTTTTTTCTACAGATTCATAAAAATCTCTTTGTGTATTATGATGTCTCTAGTAAGAATTCTTCTGTAAAATTTTCATCCTCCTTGTTACTAACACAGTTTCATGATGAGACTGAGATTAATTAGATGGATTTTTCTCTAATGAGACAAATGAGAACAGATGTAGAGATAATCTAAAGTTTTCTGATGCTGAAAGAGACCTTGATTTTAAGAGGCTGTGGAAGCTGGCTGTCCAGGAAGCTGATGGAGAGAAACAGTCACTGATTGTAGGTGTGGGGTATGTCCAAGGGCTGGGGAGTTGTAGGCCTGTGTAATGTGTTTTGAAGGGTGAAGTAGATGCTCATCATCCCTGTAGCTGAGCCTGATGACTTTAGAGACTTCTTGGGGATATACTAACATTCTGAAAGTGCCCTTGTGAGCAAAGAGCACTAATTTTAATGATTTTCCCCTTTTGAAAGGGAGTGAAACATTAGTAGTATAATTATGCCTCATGCTTGGAATAATTTTATTTAAATTTCTTTTTTTTTTTTTTTTTTTTTTTTACCTTATGATACCCTTCACATTTATCTGTAACACTTCACATAGTATCTACTGATCTTTTATTTAAAATTTTCAATAGAATTTTGAACCTTACTTGCTTTGTTGATTATTCATTTATGCAATAGTCCCTTTGAAAGAAACATAAGCCTTTTTTCACATGAACATGAGGAGATAGATGATTCTGCCTGGACATTCAGCTTGGCTCTGCATGTGAGCAGTAAATAGATATATTTAGAAGTTTTACCAGAATCTTCCCTTGGGTCCTTTGTTCATTATCATGTGTTTTCCTTTGGGGGAAAGATATGAGGAAAGAGAAATTAGCTTTTTCTAATCATCTTCTCAAACACATAGCCACTGTAGTCAGCCTGTAGTAAACAATTGCATACTACAATTCAAATCAAAACTCAAAGTTACATAACTCAAGTCTAATCTTAAGTTACATAAAATCTCCATTCAATATGGGAAAAAAAATGTGTAATGAAGTAGTTATCAAGTAGAATAATGAAGTCTAAACTACACCAAATCTCATGGAAAACATCAGCAAATAGGAAACAAAGAGCAGAATAGGGAAAGGTCATGGGGATATCACAGTTCCCAGACAGTAGAATTACTGTGTATGAATTCATGAAAAATTATGGTCAGAATACAGTGCTGCAAATTATGGTTCAAGTAACCTCTGCTGTAGGCAACAAATGACTTTGGGAGGGTGTGCTTCATATCTAAAAGAAAGAAATAATGCTGTTCTCGTGTACAGTTGGGAAAATTAGCATGCATATTAAAGCTGATAGGAATATGAGACTGAAATTAATATTTGCCAGTGTGTACAGAATATAAAGAAACCACATTCTTTAAGACTTGCAGATACTGTATTTTTGGTTGGTTTTTTTTTTTTTTTGTTGATGCATCTTCTTCCTCCCTTCATTAAAGTTAAGGGGAGAAATCCCACACAATACAAAAAGCACAAAAAATACCTGTGGGAAAAATGCTGCTGTGTTTGTGGATTCTTTTAGAGTTATTTTGGTGGAAGGCATTAATTTTTAACTGTAGGAAAGTGCTGAGTTATTTGGCTTTCATAAGTGATGAAGAGAAATACAGCACAGGCAAGGATCGAGGGCCAGGGCCTGCGCTTGAAAGCAGATTCTGAACACAGAGAAGGAAGGCCTAAATAAGGTTTCTCTCATCTCTTTGTCATTCCTGCAGTCTGATCCCAGGTGATCCAGCTGCCTTGTGTCAGAGCCAGCTTTGGGCACCAACAGCCAGACCTTTGAAGGTCATGGATGCACAAGGGTCCTAGCTGGGGTCAAATGGTATATATTTTAAGGCATTTATTAAATTGTCAGCTGTACTTCTGCCTTCTCTCCACCTCCAATAATGTATAGCAGAGCCATGGGGTGGCTGGCTACCCCAGCTCTGAAGTGGCCTTTCTGGTGTTCCTTGTAGTCCACCAGCAACGTATTGGGCCCTGGCCTGTGCATACCAAGCCACAGTTCAGTACTCTCAGAGGACTGTGGCTGAGGCAGGGACCCAAACTGCATCTGAGGACACTATGGTTGAGATAGGGACCCAAACAACAATGACAACTACAGTAACTGCCGTGTAGTTAAGAAGAAACTATGGACAAGGAGAACAACAGGCCAATATCATTGATTAAAAAGGGAGGAAGAAGAGGAAGGGTCTGATCAAGAAGCCATTCCTTCAACAAAGACATTGGAGGAAGGAGTGAGAGAATTCAGGCAGGAAGTTGAAACTACCCAGTCCGTGATCTTACCAGACAGGCGGCAAGATTACAGCCACTGGGCAGGTGAATGAATTACTGCCTGGCTGCTCCAATGGTCTGATACCCAACAGCTGGGATGTCCTGCTGGAAACCAGTGAACTGAGAGAGGAATGGGAGAAGAGGCAGCAATTTGCAGTCTCTGGAGAAGGTTTCTTTCAAGTGTGAGGGAAAGACATCCATTCAAGGAAGATCTTGTGAACTCCTCAGGAAGGTGGACTACCGTGGAAGAAAACATCCAGTAGCTTAGAGAATTAGCTGTATGGGAAGTCATCTACAGTGATCTAGGCAATGATGAGGTCTCCAAAGATGCAGAGGATGGCTGGTGTACATGGGCGATGTGGAGGAAGGTGACTCAAAGTGACCCAGTGTCATACTCGGGCAGTTTGGCAGCAATGTACTGCCCAGATATTGATGCACCAACTGTGGAGACAGTGTCTTCTTGGGTCCAAAACTTTGAAGAAAGCCTCTATACCTCCTGATCCTTACGGACCAGTGTCTTGTCTACGAGGGGTGCCCCAAGAGATCAGTCCTGTCCTGATTCAGTCAGAAGGAAAGGGAGCTACAGGCACACGCAGCGCAGAGCACTCTGTTTTTTCCTGCCTGAACAGAGTGAGGATATGAGGAAGTGGGATGGCAAACCCACCTTTAAGCTGGAAGCCCATGTACATGAACTGAGAGGGAAGATAGCTGTTAAGAAGGGGCCACCCAAGAAGGCTGTCAACATAGTTGCCGTAGAGACGTACCAAGGCAATCAGTGATCTCCCAGACATAGAAGAAATGGAATCACCTTCCTTGATCCTGGTGAGGGGCCTTCTGGTCTGGCAGTGCAAGGGTCAGACAGAGAATACTCTGACAAGGAAGAGGACTAGAGGGGCCCTGCCTCTAACCAAGAGGAGG
>KL274699.1:3489-36477 GCA_000699545.1 Podiceps cristatus
GCTATGTTGAAAACCCCAGCAAAGCATATAAGGAGAATTTGTGTACATACCATATTTATGTATGTATGCATTTTAAAGAAAAATATTTTTGCTTTGGATTGATTTACAATAGTTTGCATCAAGCAAAATAATTTTTACAAAACTGGGAAAAAAAAGGCAGAAGAGCAACCAGAATTCGCTGAGACCAAGAGCTGTGGCATCCACATCACATTTTGGAAACACTAAAGATTCCCAAGACAAAGAGCAGCTCGTTTCTGGGACATGTCACCCAGTTTAGTGTTGCAGCAGATATATCTAATAGCTAATAGTAGAGGAAAGCTTCCTTCCAAACAATGGCAGTGATAAAAAACAGGTCTCTTAGACCGTTTGTTTTGTGATGTATCTCTAACCTGACTAATGCTGCAGGAGATGAGATGCTACCTTTTACTTTTACTTATGCAGTAACTTTTCGAACGGGGTGGTTTCAATATTGGACTGCCAAATTATGACTATAGTTAGATGTAGATCAATGCATCGATACCTAGAGGGTTTTCTCATAGCTCATACTAATCAGAGTGGTTAATAAGGTAGTGATCGATGAATCAGGTGCTAATAGTGTTTGCACTGCGATTACTATTTGGTAATTATGGATTATATTTGCATAATCACCCAATGCAAACCGCACTGTGCTGACATTGACAGAACTTTCTGTTCGGTAAAATGCCTTCCAGACATGGGTCACGCTGAAACGCTTTACAGCATTAAAGTCAGAGCAAACAAGAAAGTGAAGCACGACATCCCTTGCGGGTTTTATGCTTTACCCCATAGCAGGCCGTGGGGGGATATTTTTAGTGCTGATCGCAGAAGATACCATCTTCGTAGCCTGCTGAAAACAGAGAAGGGTGGTGGTGAAGAAGGTGAAGCCAAGGGAAAAATAAAAGGTGACAGTCTAGGTGTCTATGCTGGCAGTAAGGCTTTTAAGAACATGAGGAGTTAAAAAACTCACTCTGAAAGCATCAAGAAATCTTAGTGCCTCTTAGCCCACAGTCTGGATAGAAAGTGTCAGGGAAAGGCAGAGGGTATGAAAAACAAACACACGAGAACTTAATTCTGTGGCTGCATTGATATAGCTAAAGAGATGGGAGGAGGAGGGAGTTGACACCAACTTCTTGCTTTACTGGTGAAGAGAAAGGTGAGGGCAGTCACAGAGTGTTTCTCTTACACCTGGCCTCCTGTTTTTGCACAATTTAAGATGTCTTCTGTGCGAAAAAAAAAAAGTCTTTGGTCATGTAAAAGAAGTTATAGTGGAGTTTTTTATAAAGAAGTTATAAGATGCTCTCAGCAAATACAATTGTGGGCAGTTAACAGTCTGGAAAATTCAAAAGAGCTGCAAAAATATGTTTGATCCTGCACCAAACAAAAAGATGGAGAATAAAAAGTGAGAACAAACTTCTTCCTTTAGTGTAGTCTGCCTGACATTGTTGGGTCTCTTACAAGATATAAATAAAATGATCATCTTTGTAGATATCATTATGTGTAACTGAAATCCAAGAGAGGTGGTAAGGAAGGCAACATTTGAATCATCCCTTACAGCTGCAGGAATGGGACCTGCGACAGTCAGGATGCAGATGGTCTGGAGCACCAGAGCTGCGGTTTATGAACGTGACCACCAGAAAGTACAAGTCTGTAGGCAGCAGAAGTTTCTATGAACTGCCAGCACACTCGATTATGTTCACAAATTCCTTTCAGTTCATAAATTGGAGTCCGTAACATCACAATGTAAACTGAGGCATAGGTTGCTGCAAAGGCTTTTGCTCAGAATCAAATCTCTGGCTATTTCTTATATGGCCACTAAACTATTTGCCACTGCCTATGACAAATAGAATAGAATAGAATAGAATAGAATAGAATAGAATAGAATAGAATAGAATAGAATTATTATTAATAGACAATTAAATGCTAAAAATTAAGTGCTAAAGTTATTTAGCTTGGGTTCTTTAGAAGAATAGCGCTGCAGAGGACATCTGGATCTACCAGAGGTGGTAAGGTTTCACCCAGTGTCTGGCACCCCAGGAGCGCTGCTGGCAGCCTGCTACTTGCCATCGAGGGGTGAATTCCTGTACCGATGTGGTGGCTTTGGCACGGACCAACATAAGACCATTTATCTGTTAAACCTCACCAAAATCATCTGACAGAGCAGACAGGCTGTAGCAGGTAGAAACAAGTCACTGAGACTTTATATGGCCGTCTTCCTTGCAAAGAAGTTGTCCTGTGGTTCTGTTTTTGCTCCATGGGCACGTAGTTTAATTTGCCAAACTGTAATCATGCCAATATTAATTATCTATAACGAGTCAGTCATGCAAAGTAAAACCTGACCACCGGGGAGATATTAGAGGTGATGTACTTATTTTTTATGTGCATATTAATCTGTTAACTTTAAATCTAAAGAACATTGTTAGACTGAAAAGGCAGTCATTATTAAAATTAGGCTGAAACTTATAAGGCAGAAAAGATGCTGAATGATCTCATGTGGCAACAGTGATTTACAAATATTCATTATTAAAAACACAAAGAGGTTGTGTTTCAAGACTTTAATTATTCTGTGAACAGTATCTGATTAACTTGTATTAATCTTGCTCGCTTGTTTTCTTGACCTGTGTGAATGGCACAGAAATTTGTTAGCATTTGTCATTTATATCCATTTAACAAATATGTCAAGGTGATAGAGTAACTGAGGTTGCAGGGTTGGGAGGGGAAGAAATGACAACCAATGTCTGCTTAGCAGAGTGTCCTTAAGCTAAGCAAGTAACTGCAAACCGCAGCCGTACAATGTTTCTCAATAATGTTAAACTTGTCTGAAACCGCAGCATTTCTCAGACTTCAGTGTGACACCAGGCGGATGACTCTACTAGTACTGAAAACAGGTTTGTTATGTTAATAAGTAATTCATCTAAGTAAACTATATATTTGCTGACTTTGAGATACGTAAAGTTCCCCCAAAGACAAATAAGATAAGGGTATAATCTGAAGTATTTTAGGAATCTTGTGGCAGCATGCTTAGATTAGGCCAAGGGGATAATGATGTTTCTTTTTTGAGCATCCTTTCCTGAGCAGATTTGAGATAACCCTTGTGACGCTGCTCTCCAAGGAAAATGCTATGTCTAATCCATTGCAAAGTTCTCTGTGCCTTTCACTAATAGTCTAATAGACCGAGCCCAGCTCTGAAATTTGGAGTGTCGATAATATTGAACCGTGCGTTTATGGCTATTAACGTAATATGAAATAGTGCCATTGCACAGTGGCTGATAAGTTGGAGAGTGTCACAGTCCAGCAGAGAAATAGAGGACACTTCAGTGTACGACCAGTAGCTGTTCAACAGCCAAATACATGGGAGCAATTTGCAGAAAAAACCTGCCTTGTATATAATAATGAGTCTTAGCACATAGGAGGTAAAGCTGAAGATAGTTGTGAAAGGTGATGGGTCACAGACCATATAGAGGGCCCAATCTCAAGGCCTTTGAAAAAGCATCATCTATTAATCAGTGAGATAGAAAAACTGTAAGAAAAAGGGCACATGAGCAATGCAACAAGCTGCCAGTCAGCATAATAGTAATAGTATTGTAATAGGGATTTTACTCAAAGACTTTGAAAGTTTGAAGTTTAAAAAGACCTAAAGGGCTTGTGGCAAAAGGCACAGGTGTAGGAGATGGGTTGTTGACTTGCAACTCCACCTGTCTCAGCAGCTCTTCAAAGGGCACACAACGAAAGGAGTTCAGTGGAAGGTGTAGCAACCTGTTTGGAGAAATCTTGTCTATATACATGTGGCTACAACACAGGTAGGAGTTTCAGTATCTCTTATGAGTTCTAACAGCGAAGACAGAGCTAATTGGAGAATGAGAGTCCTGTTAAATCTTTGTGGAGTGGACAGGGAGAGACAGAGCTGTTTCTGGGCTTCCAGCTGTGAAGATGCAGAAGGAGAAGCCTTGTATTCTGCACACAGCGGAATGCATGGAAGAGATTACCATGACTAAAGCTTGTTTTCCTCTGTTCACAAGTTGTCTTCCTGTTGCTAATAAGCCTAGCAACCATTTTAATTATCAATCATGAAGATGAGCTTTAAGTAAATCAGTTCCTGGTTTCCGAGGAGCTAAAGAGTCAATATTGCAGCCTCCTGACTTTGGACAGGAGGGTAATTTCTTGGGTGGATTGATGGATGAAAGTATTGGTGAAAAGATCAGTTCACAAATCTGGTTTAATTTATAAATAGTCACATCTTTCTGAGTACACCATTTTTTACCCCTCAAAGCCTGTGTGTCAGCAGTTGACATAGGTCAACAAACACATGGTCACCAAACCCTCATGTGAAGAATCTCAGCTGCTTAATTACCTGGCTGCAGGTGATCTGAGTGCTTCTGTGAGCAGCGTGGAAAGGTCCTGAGACTTCACATGGGCTTTACAAGTCCTTGGCACGTCAGGCACATGGGTAAAACTCAGCTTGGTCTAGCGGAGACAGAGACACGCTGCCAGACTCTGAACTACATAAAGAGACTTTGGTTCCTTGGGATATGGACCAACAATCTCCTTGAGGTGTCTGAGACCATGAGGCTGAATTATTGTTGAATTAGGTCAAGTCTCGAAGTTCAAGCATTGCATGACAGAGCAACCCCTTCGTGCTCTACACATTTGGAGGAAATGTTTCTGTCTCCATCCCTGTCAACCAAAATGCTTTTGTCCTAGCAAAAGTACTCTTTAAAAGACAACACACCACACAGCATTCACTTTGTTATTTTAAACTGTTTACACATTCAGTATCATGTAGCAGCTGAGCACCAGGACACGGTGTTCACACTGGAATCTGTTTCAGAGTTCACCCATGTAGCTCTTCCAGAGGAGTCCGGAGCGGAGTGATGTGATCCAATTGCCTGGGCTGCAGAACAGCGCTGATCGGACTCCTGAAGGGTCAATGACTGGTTACATTAAACAGCTAGAAAAATGGCTGTGTGCCACAAAGCATTGAGCTGTAGTTAGTAGCTGTTGTTCCCTGGAAAATGAGACTAATTATTCAGATATGCTGATAACGATTACCCCTGAAATAGTTTCAATCAGCTGGTCCTGTGAAAGCTTTGACATGTATCCAAAACTCTTTGTCCCTTCCAACAGCCATCCAAGCTAGCAATCCCAGCTGCCCCTTTGGCAGCTTAACCTTTCACAACAGAGTGGGGAAGTGGCCAGGTGACAAATGCCCCCAAAATGGTGCCCGTGTAGGCTCAGAAAGTTGTTACATTAAATTTTATTGAAGCACAGCCATAACAGTCTTTTATTATCCATTTGGGTAAGACTCTGAAATGGCAGAAAAAAGGGTAAAACCTTCAGGAAACCAATTTGAAAGCTGTGCTGCATCATTCCAGAGAAAGCAGGTAATGAACTCATGTAATTCCGTGCTGGGACACGTGCACGTGATGGGATCTACAATTTCAGGTTTCAGTGTTCGCATGCAAGTTCAAGTTCAGCATTTCGTGGCAGGTGAGAGCCTCCCTGCTGCTGTTGATTAGTGTAGAACATTCTGGGTGGATTTCTAAGGGAGAAAAAACAAGGACAAAACTCCCCCAAACAAATCAAGGCGTTTAATTGCCTCAGCTATTCTGTGACTACTGTTTTGCAGGAAAGCGGCTCTATCAGAGCACATCACTCCTGATGTCTGTGTTATAGTGTAGGTCCAGGCCTGGAGGTTGGTGTCCCTGCCCGTGGCAGGGGGGTTGGAACTCTGTGATCCTTGGGGTCCCTTCCCACCCAGACCTTTCTATGATTCTGTGATAGTATGCTCCTAGGCTGAGGGAGCCGAGCGTGGCGTGGAGCTTGCTGGGGTGACTACGGGGTAATGTGGTGGGAGGTGAGATCCAGGACGAGAGGCCACAACCCCAGAGGTTTCTTCTGGCCCAGAGTTCCTATGAGAACATCCTGATTTCCCTCTCCTCCACCATCCCCTTCCCGCCCCCCCATCACAGTCTGCACAGGCAAAATTGCCTGAAATTCAGCCCAGCCCGTCTGCTGTCACCTGACGATGCAGCCACAGGTCCCACCAAAGCTCTTGCTAGTCTATCCTTCACCTTCTGCCTCCAGCACGCCTCTCGTTCAGGAGAAAAGTGGAGAGAGATCCATTTACACATATTTTTTGTCTGATCTTCCCCAAGTCTTGTGTTTTCATTTCCAAAAGTCAGAATAATTCTTGCTCCTACTTTCAAATATGTCTGCTTGTGAGCAAAGACACACCTTGGCAGTTTTCAGTGGAAAAAAGCAGAAATTTAGGAGAGGTCTGAGTAAGGAAAGCAGGGTAAAAGCTAGAGATGGCATTTATGTGTTGTTTAAAACTGTCACTGTCTATTTTACTCTTTCTTGCTGCCTCTGAGGAACATTCATTTGCAGAATGCTTTAAAGCAGCTTGCTTTAGTAATACTGTTGTGTTGTGTTTTTTTTTTTTTTTTTTTTTTTTTTTTTTTTTTTTTTAATGTCAACCTTTTTTATCAGTGGATCTCAAAACATTTTTTTTAAGTAAGTAAAGCAAGATTCCTTACTTCATTTAAGAGCTGGTGAAGTGAATTACCCCTGGTCATGTGTTTTATGCCATTGTCAGAGCTGGGAATAGAACTGATTCTCCTGTGCAATGCACTGGCCACTCTGCTTCATTGTCTGAGAAAGCAAAAAATATCCTATAATCCCCCAGAATACTTTATACATAAATGCTCCATAACACATTGGTGTAAAAATGGTCATTTGCCATGCTGGAAAGGCCGTTCTGGCACTTGGTGATTAGCAGTCACAGCCAAAATACCTTTGTGTCATCAGTCCCCCATGGTGCAACCATCTCCGTGTCCTGCCAGGTTCTGCCTATCAGTGGGGGCTCATTAGGGCAGCTGCGGCCCTGGAAATGGCAGGAGAATTTGGGCAATATAGCATGAAAATTAGCTTGGTTTTGCACATAGGCACAGACCCTGGGGGAGATGACCACTCGCCTAAAGTGATGACAATGAATATTTCATGGACCATAAAGATTGTGATAGGCCATTGCACATTTCTCCCATGAGTTCCTTTGGAGCACAAGTCAAAGAATAATTTTGCCATTCAGATGCTAACTACTTTTTGGCTGAATGGCATAGTAGTACAGTTGCCTACTTTATTTTATTTCTAGCCTACTGCTGACAGATATCTCAGGAGGGGCTATTCTGCTTGTTTCACCCTGTAGTAACACTTACCCAACTCAGCTGGCCATGGACGACGTAGTAAAGAAAATCAGACTGAAATTTGGCACACAAAGTCACTTCACTTAGAGAAGCGTTCAGGGGCAGTTAAAGCAGAGCATGGGGAACAACCCATCCTCATCTTAAATACACTTTCATTTGCTTTAAAACTCCAGTTGCCACTTCTGTGCCTCCCAATTAATCTGTCTCCAACTCACAGGCATTATCAATGGTTATAAATAGAGAGGGGCAGCTTGAAAGAAACAGTGCTTTCAATGCTTCCAGTTATCTGTCAACAGCCTCTTACGAATGCAATAGGATTTTCTCTCAGAAGAGACATGGGTTTACTGGTGATTTGTGTTATACCCCTCTCTTGTGCATGACGAGAAAATAAAGACAATATGTGGGTTTGATCTGCTTTTTTCTCCCTTACTTCATTAGTCTTTAGAGGTAGAAAGGAGATGTATAAAATTCCCAGGGCAAGTTCCGCTCCCTGCCAGCATATTGTCAATCCTAAATGACAAATCCTGCCTTTGTGATTTTGGGCTGGTCACCTTTTTATGGCAGATTTCTTGGGGTCAAAGCTGGAGTTAATGAAAAGCTCCTCTTTGAAAAGCCCATCACCAGTGCAGGCTGAAGACTGCCGTGCATGGCTGCAGACAACCAGGACTTGTTCCAGCCCCCAGGACACGGCCTGTCCATGTCCGTGCATCCCTGCGCTGTGCAAAGAGCTGGTTTAGGACTGCTGTTAGGCACCAGTGGATTACATGTATCTGAGTCCCTAAACAGTCCCAGGGCCCAGCCCAGAGCCCTGCTCACCATCCGCTACGCCTGGGTGTGATTTTACTCTGTGCTGGTGCTTCCCTAGACAGCACAATTTCAGGGGATGTTATCTGCCAAGGACCATTCCCAAAAGGTAGGACAGACAAGGTAATCCTGTTTGGACAGAAAAAAATGTGAACACAATGTATGCCTTGTAGCCAGAAGGCAGACTCTGGCTCCTTTTACTTTCCAGCATAGATGCTGAAAGTATAGGAATAATTTGTGAAATTTGTGTTTGTTCCTTCTCTACGACTGATGCAGCAATGGGCACCTGCGGGTAACAGGGTGCTCAGCACTGGCTGATCACCTTCGGGCTGGGAGTTTACTTGATTGCATGGCTCATTGGCAGATGCCTTCCAGTTTCAGCCCCACCATGGTATCTCCAAGCAGGGGTGTGCAGGACAGCATATAACAAGGGAAGGAACCAGCCTTTAGGGCAGTTACAGCTACACTTCCTAATTTAGGACTATTGGCTTATTCTGCAAAAAATTCACAGATGGCTTCTGCACCTCAGTTTACAGGAAAACAGAGACGATCCCAGGGTGTGAGGACTGTGCACGCTGACCTGGCCGTTAGCAGGATTGTTCTGCTTTGGGGATGCTCCAAACTGGTGTTATTGATTTTCTGCATCATGTGGCGGATGTTCAGCTCAGCTCTTGAATGTCTGAAGTCCTTTCATGCTTGCAAGAAAGCGTGACTGTAGGAGTCCCATCCAGAGCAGAACAGAAAGGGCTTGAGAACCATTTACAATAGAAAAGGAACTTTTGGAAATGAAACCTTTTATTTTATCTCTTTATGTTTTTAATTTGCCAAACAAGTGGGAGAGAAGTGCTGAGAAAGACAGCGGTATGAATAACAAGGCAAAGATAAAAGCCACAGTCTCCTCCTGCTTACGCTTTAATTTTTCTTAGCCTTTAGCTCACATTACAGTGTCTGTAGCATTTCGCCATTCTGGCCTAAAAAGGATCAGCAGAAAATAAAAGCTCTTTTTCCTTAAAGAGCAATAGTGATCATGTGGTTAGAGAGCATCTTGCTCAGATGGAAGAGAGATACAAAGAGGGAGCCCAGATATTGTCCATCTCTTCTGAGTGGAGAATATCTGATATGAAACAAGATACACTCCTTCAGTCGCACCACAGAGGCACTGGGGATCACTTCCACCTAGTATTTTTATGAAAAAAATTATCTTCAATATGGCATAGTATGTTTCAGACTTTACCCTGCTTCTCAAATTTGGTTAACACTTTGAAAAGGGATAAAATTTTTTTAGGGTCGACACAGAAAAACCGGTCAACATACACAGTGTGACTGTGCAGCGTTATTTCCTTAGAACAGCAGGTTAAAAAGCAAGAGACCTGCCTCATGGTACTTTATTCCTCAGTTTCCCTGTTCTACAGGGATGCTGTAAGATTTCCATTCTTTTCTAGAGCAGTGAACAGAAACTCCCTGGCTACTGCAAATCAATACCAATAAAAAAGGACTTCATTTTATTTGTTCCTTTGGCAAAAGAGTGATACCCTCACTGGAGCTCTTCTGGGTCATATGTCTGCCAGACATTGTTGTAATTACTGAATATCGGGCCTTCCACAGATCTGGGGACTTCACAGACCCCTGCAAAATTTTTGTCACAATGTCTGAGGCTCCAAGAGATCACTTCAGGCATGCCATTCCTTTAACCTTCAGCGCTGTTTTTCAGCATTTCTTTTAAGGCTCTGCTCCTTACCATTTCTGGACTCATCATAGTAACTAAATGGATCACTGATATGATGAGCACAACAAGTTTTATATGCTCACTTTTCTCAGTAGCTGGGAACTGCTCATGTCTTTCTTTCCATTTCTTCTACAGAAAGTCCTCTGCCCATTTCATGCTGTCAGCCATGTGAGAAGCTTCGATTGCCTCCAAATCCGAGCAATTGATCACTCTGAAGACCATTAATGATGCTCTGACAGTGGTGTGAAACAGATGCAATCTGATGGTAATGACCTCACAGCTGCATTGGTGCTCTTAGCAGGCACTGCACATGTTTTTCTGCTGGCTCTGTGAAGTGACAAGTTGGAGATGAACCACAAATTGTGGTTCAATGAGGTGAAATGCAAGGAGGTAAAGCTACCGAAACCCTCAAAGGGGTTTCCAAAACCAGAGCCCCATATGAGGCCAAATAACAGGAGGTTACAACAGAGGTATCCTGGAAACTGTAACACTCAGAAGAATAAATTGCCTTTGTGCTGCTAAAACTCTTTGACTTGAGCAGGGAGGGAAATCCTCCATCATGTACAAAGTTGGATGATGGACCAGAAAGCAGGGATAGGGAGGGGGAAAAATCTGGTTTTTAGAACGGGGAGAAATTGAAGATGGTGATCCAGCTGTAGGAAGGGACTGACCTCAGCCCCTGGGAGGATGCCAACCTGCCTATCGTTGCCTGCGGACAAGGAAAAGCTGCTCAAACTGTGGATGATGAATGCTATCCACTGGGCCAGCTCTCTCCCTTCTGCATGACTGGGTCATAGCTAGGGCTCTTACTGTCCCGTCTGGCTGCTTCATCCAAGGAAAGTGAAGAAAAACAGCAGAGAGCTGACCTCATCACATCCTAAAGGAAGCAGGGGTGACAGGTACCATCCTAAAAGTGGTCCAAGGTAGCCCATGTCATTGCACGTCAATATGAGTTGGGTTGGTGGTCATGCAACAGTGAGGTGGACGTCACTTTAGATACTGGTACTCCAGAGCTGTTGGGATATATCCACTCTCAGTCAGTGGGGAGGTCACAGGAGTCCATGCCAGGATGGATTAGTGATGTTTTGAGTCCTTCCCCATGTTGTGGAAAGGACAACAGGTCCAAGCAGCAGTTTGTCCTCTAATTCTGTCCTGAAGAGATGCATCAAGGAAAGGAGAAAACTACATGCTTTTGAAGAGATGAATGGATTGAAGAGCTGATTCATTGGGCAACAAGGGTCAGAGACGAGGCAAGATGCCTGCAGAGAGGCATCTGGAGCAGGGATGGGTTGTGTTGGGTTTGGAGAACCATGGGTGCAAGGGGAACAGAACCTAGAGGCCAGCAGGCTCGTCAGAGAAGCAGCATAACTCAGCAACCCAGGCTGCAGGAGTTTTAAACACAAAGAAGACTTGACATTACACCTTAACCCGCTTCCCCAAGCAAATTAAGGGGGGGGGGAGAGAGGGGAAGAAACAACCCATGATTTAGCTCTTTTCCTTCTGAAGTGGTTGAAAATGCTGATTATATATTCTTCCTTAAAAAAAGGACAATGAATATTATTTCTCCTTGTAAAAAGGAGGAGGAGGCAAAATGTAAGTGAAAATGACACATGCTTAAGCATTTAATATTAAATTCACTGAGCAAAAAAGAGAAAAAAGGAAATTTGGGGCTATTTTCTCTCATTTTCATCCCCCATTCTTGTTCTGAGAAAACAAACAAGTCCGTCTGATCAAAAAGGCATGTTCAGAACAAAAATGGAGGGATCTAATTCTCTTCTCAGATACATACATCTGGAGAAAGTGGGAGCTCAGAGGGTATGTCTGTGCTGGTAAATAGAAGAGGACCAAGGAGCAATCTCAAACCTTGAGTCCAAATGATGTGCCCTTGCCCCACGTCTGCGCTTTTTTGTGTTAGTCCCATCTTGAACAGACCATGTCCATACTACAAAGCCCTTGGGAGAATTTTTTATTAATAATGCCAAGTGGAGAGTCTGCATTTCATATCCTAAGTTATTGCCATGGGAAGGTCTCCAGGGTTATTTAAGGATGCAGAGCCAGGCAGTAGTGTTGGAAAACTGTACAGAGGGAAGAAGATGAACCTCAAATCTAGTTTCACTCATGTTGCCTGCTGGGAGAGGTCCCTGCAGTGAACTGCTCACCAAACCAGACTTCTCCTTGCAGAGATCTAGAGTGATTCAAAATAGAGCCAGGGATCAAACTAATGATTTTGCAGTGTGGGCAGTTCAGGAACAGGTCTTAAATTCTCTCCTTGGTTGAATTTACTTAGTAATGTTGATAAAACTTATCACAGCAGAACTGCCAAGTATATGGAGAATCATATGCCAGAAGAACCTCACACCTTGCATGGGAAATGTGTGATACAGAAAGAGAAACCTTTCTGTTGGAAGAAAATGTGGATGGTGACTATAGTTATTGTCTTACCCAGTGATCCCCACTTTCTGAGTAAGTGAATCAATCCATCTGCAACCGTCGGTGTCTGAAGACAAGAAGCTTATGCACACTGGGTAAGCACAGCCCAGTTAGGAAAAGCTGCATCATCGCATCAAATGAAGCAAGTGTGACCTGTGGAGTTTGATCACCACATCAGTTACAGTGGGGAAAACTCACAGAGACAGGAGATGTGCTTTGGGCTGCTCAGTATATTTGAGAAGAAAACGGGAATGCTCTTCCTTAGCCATTTTGGGAAAGACTGGGCTAAGGTGACATTATCAAAAACTGAGCATCCTCTGAATGCAATTTGTGTTGCAGGAACAGCAAGAACCAGGTAGGCTGTGGGGTGGGAACAGACAGAAGGTCTGTCCATCCGTCCATCTCAGGTTCCTGCTCCACTCCTGCAACTCACCAGGACTTGGGGATTCCCACCATTCCCAGCCCCTCTGTTGAGAGATGTATCATTAGGAAGATTGTCTTCACCTCTAACCTAAATCTTTCCTGCAAAGGAAACTAATTACTTTGTGTCCTGCCCCCAAAAGTATTTCCCAGACACAAAGAACAATGACCCATCTTTTTATATGCAGCATTTTTTCAGATGAGTAGAATATTATATCTTCCCTTCAGACTTCTTATTTCTAGATGAAAAAAATCTCATTTCTTTCAGTGATTCATTCAGGTCACTTTTTGACACCTCAGACACTTTTGCTGAACCCTGGACTTCCTCCAATTAATTTCTGACTTTCTTAAAGAGAAGTCCCCTAGACTGGATGTGGGATTGCAGGTAAAACTTCATCCATTTCTAAGCATAGAGAATTAATTTCTTCTCATATCTAACACAAAGCATTTTTTAAAACTCCAAGAAGGGATTATTAACTTTTTTTTTTTTTTTTTATTTATTTATTTATTTATTTATTTGTACTATATGAAAAGAAACTGAAAGGAGACAAACAAAAGGAGAACTCTTTCATGAGTCATCCTGTCACCTGCAGCACCTGTCATTGCAAGATGCTGCGGATGCCCAACATTTAGATGGCTTCAGAAAGCAAGTGGACAAAATTATGGGAGAAAAAAAATCATTGAAGAAACATCTACCCAGGGTTATCAAAGTATGGCAGCAGTTCTGTCTGAGGAAGGCATGTCTTTATATGCTTGACCCTTTCATAGTCAGGCCCCTTCCTCAGCTGGTCAAGTATTTGTGGATTTGTGTTTTAGAGGCAGATTTAATGGTCCATCAGGGCTGGCCCCTTTGTTGAGGGACTTCATCTTGATGTAGAAGAACTCCAGGTGTTCCTGTGCCTCACTTGGAGGGGTCTGACTATTTTCCGGTTAATGATGCTGAGCAGGGAAAAAGGGTAGAACCAAAAGCAGAATCTGTGACTTGTACAGCAGTGTTCTGGCTTCTCCCTGACCCATGTCTGCAGCCCACCTTCTTCCTTACTTCAGGAAGCTTCCTGGCACGGAGGTGAGCAGCGACCATTGGTTCTCCAAAATTCACGCACCATAGGAATTCAGATGTTGATGAATGGTCTCTTATTTTAGCTGCTGATGGAGGCGCTGTGTTAGACAGCATCCTCCCGTGCTTGCTGAAAAAGAGAAAGAGCAGTTGTTGTAACCCGGGGTTTGCCTGTGGCCACCATTAGGCAGAAGCAACTTTGTCTCCTTCAGTTCTCCTGTGCTTCAAGAGGGTTTGAATGTGCTGCACTTCAGCCAGCCCTGTCCAATAGTCAGGATCTGTCTCTGCCTCTCTGTACAAGGACTGGTCCCACGAAGATGCAGCCAGCTGGATTCATCACTCCAGCATGCTCCATTTTGTTCTCCTCACAAGTTTCTCACTTTACTGTCCCCAGATGGGTCCTTGTGTGTGGGCTCAGCCTCTCCTGGGGTGCTGTGACACAGGCAATGGGCAAGCAGGCAGGCTGTGCTTCCCCCAGGCTCGGTTTGCAGCGTGCATTTACACATGGAAAGCAGGGGCTGTCCCGTACAGCCTCACACCCCGGCTGTGCTGGGTTTCTCCTCTGCAGCTCAGATGAACATGGTTTCTTTCTGCCTTTTATGAACAAGGATTTTTTTAATATCTTACAGAAAACCCAAGTTTACATGAGTGAAGGCAACTTATGGGAGGTGGCAGTGGAGGGAAATTCACTGGTCCAGCAGCAAAATGGCTGATGCACAAGGGAGAAAGAAAACCACTTCTGCATGGAAGGGGCTAACATTTCCGTTACAAGGTAAAGTCAACACAGTAACAGGGACAGCAAGAAGCAAACACATCTAATAGCATGAGAATCAGAACAGGATGTAAATGATATTGAAAAAATACTTAACCAGCAATAGGCATACGAATCCCAGGTCTATCATTTCTGCTGGGAAGTTTTCACACCACCAAGGAAAAAACAAAGTGCTTTTCACAGAATGTCACAGTGGGTAAAAGCCAGAGCTTGTCCATCGATGGCAAGAGTTGGGGGAGGGCAGTAACCCTGCAGGGATTGTGGTGCTCTAGGAGGAAGAAATGCATCATCCCCCGCAATATTCCGGTTAAGTGAAGGTATTGGAATTAACAGTTCAACAGAGGGTAATGCCGATTTCGGCAATTTCTGCATTTTTCCTAGTGCAGAAGTTCTCAACATTTTTGGGTTTTGCAAGTTTCTCGGTGGTTTCTGCTGAGTGGTGGATCCCTGAATAGCAAACTTAAGCTTGCTGTCAATAGTTTTGATTTCTTAATTGCTTTTCATGGGCTCAGAGGCAGTCCAGAGACCACGTTTTCCCTGAGATTTGTAGACAACAGCCTGAGGCCACTGATAAGTTATTAAAGTATCTGCTGTTACTTTGAAGCCCCGGAGTTCCTATTAATAGCCTAATGATATCGCACATGTGCTTACAGGGAGGAAATTGCCCTTCCCCCCATCATCTACATTTGAATAAAGCTAGTGGGACTCCGGCACTGTTCATGTTTCTGTGGAGGATGGGACACTGAAGCACGAGCATCGTTTCACGCTAGTATGGCTGAACAGCTTTGGGAAGGAAGATAACGCATGCCTCATCAGCCTGGACTAGTGGCAGAGCAGGCGTGTGACCGTTTACCCCGAACATACAGGCAATTTTGCAGTATTTAATCACAAGAGGCAACATCGTGTCTAGCTTAACCTCTAGCTAACAGCGGAGAGAGGACTTCCTCTCTTGACTTTTGAACTGAGTCCAGTCATTTGTTTTCTTAAGCAAGTACTTTCAGCCGCGTCATTGAGGCACGATGGTGAGACTTCGGGAATGAGAGGCTATTTGCCATAGCCCTTCGAAACTTGTCCTTAACTCCCGCTATTACAAAAAAGCCTAAACATTAGTTCTCACTCAAGATCTCTCATTTTAACTCCAGAACCTAACTATGCATCTGCAGAGACTCAAAGGATAGGGTCAGTGTCCTCTCTATGAAGAGATGTGTAGGAACACATTGAATGTTCTCATTTTGATCTTCATTTAGATTAAGAAGTACTTTCAGATCCAGAGGGTGAATTACTCAGACCCTGCAATGAAGTAAATAATTTGCTCTATTGCAGAGAAGCTGTGTTCTCTCAAGACCACCTGATGCTCACTTTTTCCCCTCCGGTTTTCTTTTTGTGCCTTATGGCATAAATCAGCACTGACCTCAGTGGGTCAAAGTAATGAGCAGCGTGCATGGAGGAAGAGAGGGTACAGATGTCCCTGGTTCTGCTCTCTGGGTCGGATTCTCCAATGCTTTGCACCTGGAGAAAATCCCAATCTCATTTACACCACTGCAAAACAGC
Source organism: Podiceps cristatus (assembly GCA_000699545.1). Lineage (NCBI taxonomy): Eukaryota > Metazoa > Chordata > Aves > Podicipediformes > Podicipedidae > Podiceps > Podiceps cristatus. Next base: position 19,467 of record KL274699.1, read on the forward strand.
TGCATTTATGGGGCTGACATTATTCTGCCTTTTTACCAAAGAGGCTGTGAGCAGAGGATGGTCCAGCAAGGGCCTTGAGATGCAGCAGCATTCCCTGCTTCTCTGGCACAAATATAAACAACTACAGAAGAGAAGGTGCATTAAGAAATGAAGCATGATGTGTCTGTGGGTTTCAGGGATCGGTGACTCTATTGGGAAGATCTTCAGACAATCTCAGTAACAGCCAAACAATACATATACTTGGTTATTTTTGCCCCAACTAAGTTTCATAACAGAATATAATAAATAAAGGGTACACAGCTGCAGTTGAAAGGAGGTCAGCTTATCAAGTCCTAAACAAAGAATCTTATTTCCTCAAGCTGTGGCTCATGTAAAAGAGAGCATATTTCGCCAACCTCAGCTGTTACTGGAAGGTTCAATGAGGAAGAATCATAGAATGGTTTGGGTTGGAAAGGACCTTAAAGATTGCCTAGTTCCAACCCCCCTGCCATGGGCAGGGACACCTTCCACTAGACCAGGTTGCTCAAAGCCCCGTCCAACATGGCCTTGAACCCTTCCAGGGATGGGGCATCACCAGCTGCTCTGGGCAGCCTGTGTCAGTGCCTCGCCACCCTCAGAAGGAAGAACTTCTTCCTTAAATAGCATAGAAATCTACCCTCTTTCAGCTGAAAGCAATTACCCCTTGTCCTATCATTCCATGCCCTTGTCAAAAGTCCACCTCCAGCTTCCTTGGAGGCTCCTTTAGCTACTGGCAGGCTTCTAGAAAGTCTCCCTGCAACCTTCTGTTCTCCAGGCTCAACAACCCCAAGCCTGTCTTCATAGCAGACGTGCTCCATGATCATCTTTGTGGCCTCCTCTGGACTCGCTCCAGCAGCTCCATGTCCTTCTTGTGTTGGGAGCTCCAAAGCTAGATGCAATACTGCAGGTGGGGTCTCACCAGAGTGGAGTAGATGGGGAGAATCACCTCCTTTAACCTGCTGATTGTGCTTCTTTTGATGCAGCCAGGGATATAGTTCGCTTTCTGGGATGCAAATGCACATTGCCAGCTCTTTTCCAGATTCTCATCAACCAACAACCCCGAGTCCTTCTCCTCAGGGCTGCTCTCAATCCATTCTCTGACCTGCCTGTATTTGTAGTTGGGATTGCCCCAACCCAGGTGCAGGACTTTCCACTTGGCCTTGTTGAACTTCATGAGGTTTGCACGGGCCCATTTCCCAAGCCTGTCAAGGTCGGTCTGGATGGCATGCCTTCCCTCCAGCCTATTGACCACACCACACAGCTTGGTGTCGTTGGCAAACTTGCTGAGTGTGCACTCCATCCCATTGTCGGTGTCACTGACAAAGATGTTAGACAGTGCCAGTCTCAATCCCAACCCCTGAGGAGCACCACTCGTCATTTGTCTCCACATAGACATAGAGCTGTTGATAACAACTCTTTGAGAGTGACTGTCCAGCCGATTCCTTATCCACTGAGTGATTCTTCTGCCAAATCCATGTCTCTAATTTAGAGACAGAGATGTCGTGCTAGACAGTCTCAAATGTTTTGCACAAGTCATCTACCTGATAACATCAGTTGCTCTTCTCTTATCCACCAATGCTATAACCCTGTTGCAGAAGGCCACCAAACTTGTAAGGTACGATTTGCCCTCAGTGAAGCAGTGTTGGGTGTCACCAGTTACATCCTTATTTTCCATGTACCTTAGCATAGTTTCCAAGAGGATCTGTTCCTGAAGAAGCTTTCAGGACCTGAAAAATGCACTATTAGCCACAAACATGGATGTGTTAGTTTCTTTTTCAGCTGCACCAGCTGACCTAATAAAATACTTTGCCAATGCTTACAAACCTTGAGTTTTCTACCCTATGGCCATTGCCTGAACTTCTCATCTCTTTGCCAAATATCCCACTGCCACTGTCCTATTGTGGACCCCCAAGCAGTGCCTAGCAATATGAATCCCACAGCTTGGACTTTGAAAGTGAGTGTAAGAAGGAAGGCAATTGCCTGTCCTTGCAGTAGTTCAAAATGTGCTCGTTAAAAAGCCTTTTGCTCAAGAAGCAAGATGCTGTTTCTTCTCTCGTCTTTCTCACTGCACAGATTGAAAGCACGAGCCTTTGTCTAACACGGAAATGGATTCTGGAAAATGAGTTGCTGAGAGCAATTTTGCACTGCTGGGGGGAATATCAGAAAGAGATCAGCTCTTTCCTGTCTGCATATTATATTATTCAGCATCACAGGCTTGATTTTTCTAAACCTCTCAGCCAAATGCTCACCTGCTCGTCACCTACCATCATAGCAAGATTTTTAGACAAGTTCATCTGTCATTTAGAGTCTGAAACAAATTTCCAGAAAAAAAATCTTCTTTGCGTCTCCACTTCTAAGCCAACCCCTTTGAAAATCAGCATTAGTGCTGAATGGGAGGCAAGACTGTCTGAAGAGTCTCCTGGAAGCCAAGGTAGGCAAGCTTTTGGGTGTATATCAGAAAATGTTCAGGGGTGGATTTTCAATGAGATGTCCCGCCACTTCCCTGCAGCTAGAGTGGCAATGTTTTTATTTCACCATCCCTCTTCATTTTCCTCCCATAGTTACATTTTTCATGCACATTTGGGGTGACAGCTGCGGGGAGAGGTGGGTTTCATTTAGGACAAGCAAATCTCAGTTTCCCAATAGTGTAGGAGTCCTGAGGACTCTAGCTATGACCCAAAACCTTACTCTGTCACCTCAGAATAAATTTCTACTTACAAGATTTCCATCTGAAAAGGAAAAGTCTATTATCCATGAAGCGGGAGCACAAGTCCTTGGTTTTCGGGGGAGTTGAAACAGTTGAAAGCATTGCTGGAGCATTGATACGCCCACATCTGTTGGCAGTTAACAGGTCCCAAAACACACAATAGCATAATCAACAGTAAAAAACCTCAAAAACCACCAACCCCAAAACCCTACTGCAATTGCAGGCAGACATAGTGAAAACAGCTTCAAAACTGCTTTGTCTACTCACTGTGTCTCCCCCAGGTTGAGGGGGAAATATGCAATTTCTTGTACATTTTTCAAGGCATACGTAACAATTCCCAGAACAAGGCCGGGGTTATATTTTCTGTGGTCATTCTTTTGCTGTACTTGGTGTGAAATATCACCAGTGGTAACCTCTCGCCACTGTCTTACGTCTACTCTTCATGAATACACATTGCAGAGGGACATCATCCCAAGAATGTCAACAACATGGTCTTTCCAATTTCCAAATAAATCCTTAATCATCCTTGGTGAGCTGAATTTTGCCTGGACTCTTTAAACTCTGAGCATTAAACTTCAAGACAGCTTTTATTTTTCAAAGGAAAGTGCTCGTGCATGGGCTAAGATTGTTGCCATTTTCTTTGCTGTTTTGTAGCTCTCCTATCCCTGTGATTTCTCTTCTTAGGCAAAATAGAAATGAGAAGCTGAGTATCATCATGAGATTGCTTCTTTCTGGGATAATACAGTCTTTGAGAAATTCTGAATCAAAACAGTTTAGTTTACATCGTAGTGAATAATTTTGTTTTGGTGGCTTCCACACTCTCCTATGTCCACCCAAACTGCTCCAGTTCCTCCCATGAGCCATTATTTAGAATCACAGAATGGTTTGGGTTGGAAGGGACTGTTAAAGATCTTCTAGTTCCAACCCCTCTGCCATGGGCAGGGTCACCTTCCACTAGACCAGGCTGCTCAAAGCCCCATCCAACCTGGCCTTGAACCCTTCCAGGGATGGGGCAGCCACAGCTGCTCTGGGCAACCTGTGCCTGTGCTTCGCTACCTTCATAGGGAAAAATTTCTTCCTTATATCTCATCTAAATCTCCCCTCTTCCAGTGTAAAGCCATCACCCCTTGTCCTATCACTACATGTCCCTGTCAAAAGTCCCTCTCCAGCTTTCTTGTCATCCCCCTTTAGGTCCTGGAAGGCTGCAACAAGGTGTCCCTGGAGCCTTCTCTTCTCCAGGCTGAAAAATCCAACCTCTCTCAGCCCGTCTTCATAGGGGAGGTGCTCCAGCCCTCTGATCATCTTCACGGCCCTGCTCTGGACTCACTCCAACGGGTCCATTTTAGGTACTCCTTGTTGTAATTCCTTGATGTTTTCTGGCCCTTACAATCAGACTGCATCTCCTGTGATGTCCTATAGCCTCAAGAGCAGAAAGTCTTCTCTTCTGGTAAGGGAAGGAAAAGATAGAGGGATGTTTTGGAAAGCAAAGGGTCACCAGAGGTCCTTGCCTATAGAGAATGATATATATAAGAGGTGTTCAAATGCAAGTCTTGGTCCCATTTGCCAAGTGTTCTAAAATAAAAAAACCCTGAATTTCCTACTAAAACTTGTCAGATTTTTCTACACAGGATATCCTTTGTGTGATCATGTGTGATCCCTGTCCCTGAGATAGAAGTGTTCCTGTTGCAATCCTTTTCTAAAAGAGGGGCCACAATGAACCCTGCTTGTGTGAGCGTAATCCTGATAATGGCAGCTGTCATTCTTTGTGCAAAGAAAGCTTTGTCACTGCTTGCTTTGGTTTTCATTTGAAGTGTTTTCTTGGTCACCACTTCTATTTGTGCTGCTGACTACATCCCATAACTGTATAAATCAAATGTTTTATGCATTCCTTGTACTGTTGGTGCAGATTTGGTTTTCAGATGGAAGAAAAAACCCAAAACCCACAAACAAACAACTTAGTAGTTAAATCCTAAAACCATCTGGAATTCAATGCAAAGGCCAGACCAACATTAATACCTGCAGTGGCTGTCCCATGGGCATAAGGAATAGCTTTGATTTCCCCTCCACCCTTCCGAAACCAGTCAGAAAACTCACTTTAAATTACATGGACATTGAAAATGAGAAGAATAGCTGTCCCACAAAGCCAGTCCTCTGCCCAGCAATACTCACTCTCCCATCTGGCCCAGGCACGTACAGCTCCTGCGAGCTACGATCCGGCCAACAACAGGAGCATGCAGGTGGGAGCTAGATAGCAAAGGTACTCCTATGAAGAGGATGGTCAGGCTACGCAGACGGAGGGGTGCCCAACAGGCGAGTGGGAGGAACGCGTCCAAAACCTCCTCAATCAATGCTGGGGGGGCATTGCCAATTCCCGCAGAGAGCACATAAGACTGAAGTTTTCATCTGTGCTATAAAAGTTGGCTGGTGATGGGGTTTTGCCTTTATGGTGGTTCCAGGGAGAGAAATGGGGATTATCACAAGCCAGACAAAGGCGGAGGAGCTGAGTGTGTACAGCGTAGTATCTCTAGCACACATAATACTTTCCTGGAGTTCTCCAGACCATGAGGATTTACAGCAATGCTGCAAGGCAATGTGAATTCTGTTGAAGGAGTGCTAGTGCCTGAATATTCTGTCTCCTCTGGTTAAACTATACGAGTCATGAGGGTGGGTGAGAATACGAGCTGCCACAATCCATCTGTGCCCAACAACAGCGCACACCCTGTGACAGATGAGAAACTTGCATCCAGAACTTTTGACCTCCTTATCTGTTTGTATAGGCTATCCCCAACACAGTTTGCTTCTAACACAAATAGCTGCCAAAACCCCCCAAAAGCAGGATTTTCTGCCTTGGTATATAAATTACCTATAAGTATCCTTAGAAATACCTTTTCTTTCTGATTTTAAGTGTCTCTCTTATTTTCACTTCTATTTTGTACTCACGAACATTTCATGCCAGCGCAGTATACATATTGGCCTTATCATAGTTTTATTGCATTGTTGTTTTATTTACTTTTTGCTTTGTGAAGCATGTTGTTAGGTAAACCTTTTATTTTTTAGGGTGGAAGTCTAATCTCTTTGGTGGGTATTCCTTGAACTCTTCTTGTTCACAAGCAGTGCCTGGTATTCAATGAATATGACCACCAAAGTCAATGAAACTGCAAAGAACCTCACACTGTTGTCAGTCCCACATCCCATACACTGAGTTATCTCTAGTTTATTTTTAGTTGTTGGGTTTTTTTTGTAAACCAAGTTTTTCAGGAGCTGTAGATTGAGAAGATGACAGTACAGCGTGGTGCTAAACAAGTTATAACAGAAAGCATTCATAATTGGTAGTTCACATAGGAAAAATGGGATAATTTCTTGGATGTTTCAGTAGATCAATACAGTGCTGCGATATCAGATGATCAGTAAAGTACTGCAATATCTGATGACAGCAGTTACAAAGCTACTGCCCATGGAGGAAGCCCTGATGCATTGTATGTTTGGCTACACATGTACCGGTCTGCAAAAGCTGTGTGTTAGAAGCGAGATATTGTTGTTTGTGAAGGAAAATGTATACATGTGGAGATATTTAGGAATAACTGTTAATCACACAGTACTTAATTTTGTACCAATTTTCAAATATATATGTACCATAAGCTACTAGGAAACCAGACTGATCTTGTCTATGTTGGTTTCCTATTCCTCTGTTTTACCCACGCTGAATCTTCTCTGTATTGTCTGTGTTACATTCTCTTGATCATTTTACAGACCAGGTATTTTATTGATGCTTTGCTACTTCTTTTCTTTTCATGTCATTAGTGAACTTCACAGTGCTTGATCTTTACAAGAAAATAAAAATCATGGAAAGGCAGTGCTGAAAACCAATTGCTGTTTGGGGTGTGCTCAGTTAGGAAGTACCCAAGATCCTGGGGAGGGGATCACTGATTCTGTGCCCAGCCTTGGAGTGGGCTCTGGATTGGAGTACCACTCTTTGAACAGGTGCATTTCAGGTGTAACAAGAGCAGTTCTGCTACGACGAAAAGAACTGGTTGGCCCACAGAGCATCCCTGAAACAACCCTGAGGAAGTGATGGTCTCTTTCTTCAATCTAGCATTGAGGACATCCATGTTTATAGAGAACCTTCACCCTTTCCCATGCAGGTATGGGCTGCTATTTACAGAATAAGTATCCTTGTTCATCAGGATGACAAGCAATTTAGAGGAGGTATGCACAACATCCATGGGAAACAAGGCCAGAACCTCAGATACTTGCACACAGCACAGGACAGTGGATGTCAAGTTGTCTGGGCAATCACCAGCCCATCTGGCTCTATTAGGGAGTCATTAGCACTGGATTCCCAGAGCAAAACAACCTCAGAAGCTGTATTGCCTCTTCTCAGCCTCTGCAAGTGTTTGGTAACCTTGTGTGGCTGCCAGAGACCAACCTGTTCCCCGAATACTGGTGAGACAGGCCAGTTATTCCTGTGTGGAGCTTCATTTCTCCACATGGGATAGAACCTTAGTGACTATATTCTTATTTTCAGCCCTGGTTGCATGGAGGAGGCAGCTTAAGGAGAAATTTCTTATTTAAAGTGGGGAACAAAATGGAATCTGACCATTTGGCATTTTCTTCTGTAAGGGAAAAAAAAAAAAAAAGGTGCAATTTTGAACACATTAAGCAGTGATGCTGAATTGCAGAGTAGGTAGTTATAAAAAGATATCGAAAAGTTCTCCCTTCCTATTTAAGTGGGGAAGTCTAGCTCTCCATGGCTCTCCATGGAGCAGTAAATGGTTAACACTTAGCTTGTTTTTACATCATGGACATGCAAGGCAAGGTCTGGTGGTTTTCTGAGCCTTTCAGTAGAAACCTGGAGGTCCAGCTAATGACATAGGATCCCGGGTTGAGTAGCACCAGGTATCAGGGGAATCAGACTCCACAGTGGATGAGGAACAAGGAGCAAGGGCATCTTTGCCTCCAAATGTGAAAAGGCGTGAGGACATGGAACAGCTAGGCAGCCAAGAGAAAGGAAAAAGGTGATTTCATAAAGATTGATGACACTTGGTGAATGATATGGCTAAATGTTTCAGTAAAGGCTCACACAAACACAAGGAGGAAAAAATCTGGTGAAAGGGAACGAGAAAGTTCAAAGAGAGGCAAAGCTCAGAGGTTTTACTGATCACCAAGGAAGAAAAGTCAATTATATCCACGCAAGAGATGTGGAGGACTCCCACAGGGAGCTGCAAATGAAAAGGTACCATAAACCCAAACCTGACTTCTGTAGCATAGGGGAGATCTGGAAGGACATGGTACTTCTGACTGGTGCTGCTGGTATTGCCCTGCCGTGCTCTGCAGTATTTCCAGACCTCTTCTCCCAAAGCAGCACACGACCCTTTTGAATGTCACAGCCCAGCATCCCCCACTACACTGCTGTTGCTAACGATGTTCCAGTAATCAATCCACGGTCAGACCCAGACACCTGTATTTAGCACAGCACAGATATGGGGAAAAATAGCAATCCTCATCCCCCCGCTGGGGCCAGACAACCAAAAAAGGGTGCAAGAAAGGAGAAGATAAGACCATTATTAGCAGAGAGAATTACCCCATGATCTGGGGCATGCCCTCAGATGATGTGCATTTCATTCAGGTGTTAAAAGCCTGAGAAATCCAGAGGCAAAGAAAAGAAGATAATACCATTGCCTTCACTTGGTGTGGTCTTGGAAAGCAGAGGATTAAGCAAACTATTCGTGCTCAGTCGATGGCTGAGTCTGTAACTGAAAGTGCACTCCACAAGTTAGGTTGGTGACAAAAAGATGTTGTTTTTTTTTTTTTTTTTTTTTTTTTTCACGCGGGACCTGCCACTTTTAGCATGAAACTTCTTAGTGTACACGGAATCAGGAACCCTCACATCATCCTATTGCTGTATCTCCACTAATCAACTAAATGGATCCAGGATACAGCCTATAATTGACCAAACTGTCTAATTTTTAATGTTTCCTCACACATCTTCTGCCTATGCCAACTGAGGGTCTTCCATATAACAGTGGGGAAAGTATAAACCTGACCTGTTTGGGAGCAGTGGGTTCTTAGACTAGTCTTGCCTTATTTTATTTATTATAAAGGTGAAATAGTAAGGGCTTTGCAAAGGTTTTGTGGTTACTTAGTTACTCTGTTGTGATGCTGCTGAAAGCTGCTGCGTGAAATCTAAGCCACACACAGTTTAACATTTCAGAAAAGACTGATGATCCCAGGAGGAAAATGACCTGCAGCAGTAGGAGCTGCTATTGTCCTGGAGGCTTGGAAATTATTTATTTATTTATTAATATTTCCCCCCTTGTTTTCTTTCTTGCTTCCCACTTTAGAGATTATGTTTGAAAACCTCTAAGGAATTTCTTATAATAGGCACAGAAAATAAGAACCTAAAGCTCCATCCCTGCCTATCAAGGTTGTGAGACCTTGTTTTCTTAAGCAAGAAAATGCACAAGGATGATATGGTTAAGAGTTGTCCTTAGGACATTCCTCATCACCTGACCTGCCATGCAGATTTATGGTTATAAATAGACCACACACAATATCAAAATATAAAATTGTCAGTTTAATGATGTCTGACCATTTCACATTCCTTTTTAAAAGGAGGAAATTCCTTCAAGTGGAATGTCCAGCAAGAGCACCCAAAATAGGACCTTTTTTTTACCCTAACCAGCTTTGGCTTAGAGCTTCAGACTCCTCCCAAGCATATTTCATGTAAGGCTCCAGGCAGTCTCGCCCCAGTAACTGGGTGCTTGGTTGCTTGGCTGGGTTGTCTATCCCAGGCTTGTTTGGAAAGACAACAGGTAGGCAGACAGGCCGAGGACTGCAGTCCAGGGTCCCTTCCAAAAATCCAAGGGAGCTGTTTCCTCAGCCAACGTGTGGTCTAGTGACATTAATGAATTGCATTATATGCAGTGAAATGAAAACTAGTTTTGTTTAGGCAATGGTATCAAGAGATTAGCTCATAGGGTGATTAAAAGTACTGACCGTGAGTCATCAAAGTCTCATGCAGTCCTTTGCGTAATGACTACATAACTAGAATCGCAGGCTCATATGTGCTGAAATAAACAGTTATGCCAAGGCCAGCTTGTCGGATACAACTGTTCTCTGAGTCTGTTTATGAAGCCATCTTCGTTGGGCCAGTTTTTGCCAGTCCTCTCAGAGGCTGAATAAAATATTTGCAATTTCTTCTGTCTGAAGCCATGGGAAAGCTTTGCAGTTCTGGAAGGATGGCAGCACGAGGTGCAAAAGAAATGCACAGAAGCTGAAGAACTCTAAAACCTATGGAAAGGACGGAAGTGGAGAACTTCTGCAGAAGAAAGATTTGTAGCACCTGCAAATATGGAGAAGATCATTTCTAGCTTTAACACCTGGACCTCTTTTTCTATCAGGATAGATTGAGAATGTCACAGAACAGAAGAATTGAATGCAACTGGGCCAAGTTCAGGAATTCTTGATACTCACATTTGTCAGTATGAAAACTGCTAGCTAAGGTGGCACTACTTAGACCCAGGGAGCTCCAAAACACAAAACCATCCTCAAACAAAGGTCTATGTCCCAAATGCACTTGGGGAAAAGGAGGGTTGAAAGGGGACTGCACAATTGTGTTTTCATGCTCATGTTGGAAAAGAACATCCTCTGCTGTGAGAGGGACACAGGTCTGCGTCTCTATGGCACTACTGAACTTCTCTTTCACTGAGAGCCCATGGACCCGGAGGGAAAATCAACCCCACTCGGCTACTGGGACTGAGGAACTGGGGGAAGTCATGTAACTGCACTGCAAACGTGTATGTGCAAATAACAAAAATGCTGGGTTTCCTGTGTGAGTTAGCATGTGAGGAGGGTTGTATATTAGTTGTGTGCACAAAGCTGAATGATCTCCCAGAAGGGGAGGGATGAACATTGCACCCTGGTAAATCTGTATCTGTCTACCTGTTGATCTGTCTGTAGGGGCTCTACAAGTCATCCTGCTTTTGTGGATGATGGGAGAGGAGAGCTATGACTTTATAAGGATCTTACAGGTCTTTAAGAGAAGCCACTTACGTCACCCTTGGTTTCCTGGATGGCAGGACATGCTGCAAAGCCCAATCAGGAGATAAACCTTGGAGACTTGAAAGGTGATTCAGCCTGCTGGGTTACAAAGATTTATTGACAGATAATTCTTTGGGTTGGGGGTTACAAGGAAGAGATAGTTCAGTATAAATGTGTTGAAATGTGTCCTAGAAGTCCCTTTGAGCAAAGAAAAGCCAAGATGTTGTCTTGAACGAAGATACAAGACAAACTTAAGAAGGTTATCAAAAAGGGACACAACTAGCTGTAGCCATCTTGGATGGCAGAGGTGGGTTGCCCCCACCATGTGACACAAATCAGATTCAGGAGTGCAGCAAGATCCTTCTGGATAACAATATTTTATCTATCTGTTCTCAGATAAGGATCAGGCTTTCATTGCTTCTATAGATGCCAAGGCCACAGTATCTGGTGGGATTTCAGAGCACTGCTGCCCTCCTGATGAAAGAGGATCATTCCTTTGTTGTTCCCTATAAACATCCCTCATCTTTTATCACGAAGGAAGGCATCATTTGGAAATTTCCACCTCTTATTGTCTCTGCTGGTCATTTCTATATATTTTGCCTCCAGTGAGGAACCGGAGTATCCTGACAGCAGTTGAGATGTGAGCTACGAAAAAATGTGTCTTGGGATTTTAATATTCCTTGGGACATTTGCTTGCAAACATCTGCCTGTTTGTGCAATTTGACTTCTTGCAGCAGAAAAATTGTTCTTCAGAAACATTTAGATGAATCCTAGGACTCTGGCATGGGTAGTTTTCTGTCCCCAGAGCAGGGGGAGGGGTGGGAACAGGATGGAGGAGGTGACTCTGGCAGATGCAGGGAAACTAGCTCTGACCTTCCCGTCATTTCAGGGTGGGATTCGAGCAGAGGGTTTCCCTTGGGGTTCATCCACGCCGTCCCTGCCTCCCTGCATTGACAACGGCATAAACAAGAACGGCTCTAAAATCAGAAAACTTGCAGCTGCATCCTCCAAGGGAACATGTTTGTGAAGTCACCTTGCAGGTTGCTGTGAGTAGAAGGCAGCTGAAGCAAGGCATCTTTAGCCAGGGGCAGGGCTGCCTCCTCATCCCTCTGCAACCTGACTCAGCTTCAGCAGGTCCTGAACTCTTCAATCCAATTCTCAGCCAAAATGCACGAACTACACCAAATGCTCTGGTCTCTAGCTGAGGGGCAGAAGCCCTCAGCAGCAATGGGAGTGGGTGACCGGAATGGTGACGGGGCGGATCGGCTGCTCCAGTTGTCCACCACCAGTTTGAGATCAGAGGGATGATGTCCCCATAAGGTCAAACTGAGTGCTAAGTGATCTCCTAAATCAAGGTCATAATTAAAGGAAGACTTGAAGACTTCCCTCAGGACAGGCTCCAGGGAGCAGTGGCAGCAGAGTTAGGGACTGGCTGGAGAAGAGCTGCTCTGCCAGTTCCCCACCACCTCCTACCTTTCATCTGACTATAAGTTTCTGTCCCTCCAGGCTGGCTCTGAACAATGCACCACAGCCTGGCCTCCTCAACAGTCCTGCTCTCCTGGCCAAGCACTCCTGCTCACTGCAGTCCTGGATACCTTGCGTTGCAAATCTACCGATGAGATCAAATGTCATGAGCAAAGATGTATCTGTTTGAATTGGGGTGACATACATCATTATCAAGAATTCTTCCATGAGGCTTTCTTCAACCATTCACTGCTGGAGCTTCCCTGAGTTGCACAGAATCATTATTCTCATTTTACAGATATGGTACGAAGGAGAGAGGTTTTCATCTCCCTTAACTCTTAGAAATCTAAAATGAGATGTCTTGCTCTGAACTAGTCACTATGACCTTCTATTAGAGCGAAAAAGGAGAGACTGGTGCCTCCAGGGGAAAATTCATCCAACAGACTGGCACTAACCCAATTTAGGAAGAGATGCATCACCCTCTACTACATCTATATAGCTTTTCATGGATGCTAAAGTGATGCTAAAGTGATCTGTTGGTGACTAACTTGCACCATGCAAACTGATGATTCTCACCCCGACTCACCTGCTGAGTCTGGAACAGATCTAAGAGCCCCCACATCCTCATCCTTATTTTCCAGGACTACTCAACTGTGTCTCAGCACTCAGCAGTATGCTTATGGATTTGATACACGCATTTAGGCTCTGCTCCCAACTGACTCAAGTCAATGGCTGTCCTTTATCTTGTTAACAGAAACCAAGCTGAACACAATACTGGAAATATGGAGAATAAGGATTTGTGTGGTCTCAAGTGTTAAGTCAAACTGCAACAAACAGAACCTATTTCAACAGAAAGCACCTGCTATTACATGGCTGAGCAGTTCTGCTCTCTGTCAGTGCAACACTCTGCTTTTGTGCTGATTTTTTTACTGGTGCTACACTGGGGTTATTCTGCTTTACTTTGAGATCTGACACAGCCTCTCGTGTTAAATAAAAACCTAGGAGCTGTTAGCTTTGACAAAATATTGCTTGACTCACTGCAGGGAAACGTGGATTTACTCACTGTGGAAGGAAAAACAGGGAACATGCTTCCTTTTTTATGTTCTCTGTCTTCTGCTTGGTGGGATATGTTGGCCTGACAGATGCAGATGTGGAGAGTCTTCGTCCTTGCCCCCAGTATAGGACATATAATTGTCCCTGTGCCAGGGCCCCCTGGGTGGCTACATCAGCCCTGTGATATCAGGGGTGTCTTCTTCCAAGAGCATGAAAAAGCCCCTGAAAAAAGAGCCAGCTGGTCAGATGTAGCAAAATGAGAGAGTTTCTGTCTGATTTGGTCATAAAATCACAGCCAGTTCCTAAATAGCCTCGTTGTTTATAACCTGCCTCCAGCTTCTGGTCTGTCTTCCTGAAGTTACTGTTGATTGTCACCAGATCCTTTTTTTTTTTTTCCACTAGCTTGGACTTCACTCCAGAAACCTTTGCCTCACTCTGTGTTCCATACACAGGGGTGGGAGGTGTCCATACAGCTGTGCCTGCTTGTTCCCTGCCTTGGCACTTAGCCCTGGAGCATTTGAAACCAAAGAGACAATTTAATCCTTGATATGGGCATCTTGTACCTTCTTTCCAGTTAGAAAAACTCAAGAGAGTAAACAGAGTGAATGAAGACACAGAAAGTACACAGCTAAATGGGCAATGGTTGCATGGTCCAAAGATGACAAATCATGTGAAAATTTAACTAACATCTGCTCCTCCTCAATAGTTCCTGTTCACTCCATCTTCATCTAACTGAAGTCTACTGGGAGTCACTGCAAAGAGGAACTTGAGGACAATGTAAAAGCACAAGGCAATGCCCTTAAAGGTTGGGTCAGGTCTGGGACATCGGCAAGCCCAGTATTTTTATTTGCTGTGAAGGGTTCAGCAACAAAGAGTTTAAGTGAAAGAAGTGCTGAAATCCAAGCATGGGTGATGGACACCCTCGCTGAGTGGTTGAGTAATATGCTTGGAAAAGCAAAGTGATATGCAAGTTTTCCCACTATCTTCTCAGCTGGAGGAATGTTTTATAAGCCTGCCCTACTTTTACATTTATCAAATGTAAAATCAGCAATGCTGAAAACATCAGGAGAGTCTTGGAATAAAACTTTTGATTGTTACGATGTTCCATTGTGAGGTTAAATTTCACTTTCAGCCAGGTTTCCTATTTTAAGCTGGTTAATTTTACTACTTCTAAAAACCCGATGGTATTTTTGTTAATTTGTTACATATTTGGGAAAAAAGGAATGTTTGTAATTTACAAATCTGAATTGCAGTAAACTAAGTTCAAGATCATTAATCTTTTCAACAGATGTGGGCAAAACATGTACTTTCAGTAGATGGAGAAGTATTTTGTCATTTTTTTTCTTCTGTGTACTGCAGAAAACATCTGGCCTACATCAGGGCATGCAAATCCTGCTCTTACATAAGGATCTGGCAAGGCAGACTTATAGTGAGTGCATAGAATCTAACCTGATTAGCAATAATTAAATCTGAGTAGAAGATTTCAGTGTTATTATGCCGACAACAGCGTGGAATTAAAATCAAAGACCAAGACTATTCCTTTTGTAACTGGTTCATAGAATCAGATCACAGAATCACAGAATGGTTTGGGTGGGAAGGGACCTTAAAGACCATCCAGTTCCAACCCCCCTCACATGGGCAGGGACACCTTCCACTAGACCAGACGGCTCAACTGTTCCCACCAGCTATGGATGAGTTGTCCCACCCCGAAAAGAGCAGCTCAGCTTTATAAATTGAGCTCCCTAGGGCATGGTGCATCCATCAGGGAGGAAATCTGACTTGCTGTATGCTCAGACTACCCTACTGTCTTCTGTCCAAGTAGACTGCAAGACCTTTAGAGCACAGTCTTTCCTGCCAGCTTTTTCTAGGTGCTTGTGGAATGAGATACAGTTTTGGTCATTTTCTGGTACTGTCGTGCCATAGGTATGGCTTCGGGGAAGAATCAGAGCACTATAAGAAGATGGAGGCTGAGTGTGTGATAGTGAAGACCTTTTCACAGTTGGAAGAAGCAGGGACTGGGACAAGATGAGAAATTTGCACACTGCCACCTTTATGCCCTTTTCTTCTACCTTTCCCTTAAAACAGGGCAAAACTCCCCACAGTGATGGTTCTGCGCTGGGTGACTTGGCTTTTGTGTGGCAGAGCAGAAGACACAGAGCTTTCCTTTTTCTCTTGCCAAATCACAGAATCACAGAATGGTGGGGGTGGGAAGGGACCTCTGGAGACCACCCAGCCCACCCCCTGCCAGAGCAGGGTCACCCAGAGCAGGTTGCACAGGACGCGTCCAGGCGGGTTTGAACATCCCCAGAGCAGGAGACCCCACACCTCTCTGGGCAGCCTGTGCCAGGGCTCGGGCACCCTCACAGCCACGCCGAGTTTCCTCCTGTTCAGACGGAACTTCCCGTGTTCCAGTTTGTGCCTGTTGCCCCTTGTCCTGAAGAGTTTTCAGTAACCCCTTCCCTTCCCTGACGCAGAGATGCTTATCCTGCCTTTCTTTACTACTGAGTCTTATGGCTCTGTGCTGCTCTTTGTTCTTTTTTAAGCCCAAACCAAATCAGAAACATCTTTAACCAACTTTGCCCACCCACAAGTTGTAGCTTTTTTTTTTTTTTTTAGCATGCACCAAAGCTTTGTATGTAAAAGGAATTATGATGTGGAGCTGGTTTTTTTGACAGCATGGTATTTTCTGCTCTATCTGGATACAAATATGACAGTCCCCTTTCAGAGGAACCAGCACCAAATGCTGTCTCAGGAGGTTTTTATGATGTGGTTGCTTTCTCTGACAGACAAATGAATGGTGTGCTGATAATGACAAGCTGCATAATCGATGAGTAGCCACGGTTTGACCTTTGAGAAAAGAGCAGCACCTTCACCTACAGGTAATGCAGAAACTCAGAGACAAGCCAGAGGCACCATCCTCATCAAATAGTGTTTCCCATTGACAGACAAATGATGAGAAGTTGCTCTAAAACCTGGGCTCCCACTACTCCTCTGAGATCTGTCTGTGAGGTGGTCTGGAGTCTTTGGTGCCTGGGCCCCATCTTGCAGGTTAAGCCAGAGTAGGTGAGAAGGGGAGGTTTCTGAGAAGGGCAGCCTTCAAGAACCTTTTTGTAGAATCATAGAATTGCATAATCATAGAATTTTTTATGTTGGAAGAGACCTTTAAGATAATCAAGTCCAACCGTTAACCCAGCACTGCCACGGCCACCACTAAACCATGTCCCCCAAGCGCCACATCTACATGTCTTGTAAATCCCTCCAGGGATGGTGACTCCACCACTGCCCTGGGGAGCCGGTTCCAATTAGGGCCCAAAGCTCCAGTTATCCTACATCTTTTCTAAATCTTCTTGGGGGCAGTAGCCAGTTTGGGTGGAACCCAGGGTCTCTGGTGCATCAGGTAGGAGGAATGGGTGTACTGACAATCTTCTCTCCAAACACAACCACGTGCTGCCTGATTCGATATCACACTCTTCACAAGCCATTTCCTCCCCAGGATGACTGTCCCTGAGCTTTCTGTGCAGCAAATCTAGTAAGGCTTTTGCCCAGGAAGACTGCAGTATTGTTTTCAGTCCAATGAGATGTTTTTTGGAGGTATGTGGCCCTGCCCATAAATGCTAAAGGATGTGAGAACAAGGATTTGAATATCAGTTCATATTGGAATGATACACCCTGAACTAAGGTGGATGTTGGTGCAGGAACAGGGGTCCGTACTGGGACCGGTGCTGTTCA
>KL274700.1:0-11722 GCA_000699545.1 Podiceps cristatus
AACCAGCTCCGTCCTGGCTGGAACCGGGACAAGGATACTGCCAGGCACCCATTCCCTGCTCTCTGGCAGGCATCCATCACTACATCAAATAATAACCAAGCAGAAAAAAAATTAGAATAAAATAGATATTTATAATCATCTTTCTTTGGAGTTTCCACTTTCCCTGGATGATAACGGTCAACGATGCTAACCCCACCTGCCCCGAGGCTGGCCCCGGGGATGTCCTCTCCCCTGTCCCCAGTGCAAGCCCCATCCACGGGGACCACGCAGCACCAAATACGGTCCCTCCAGGCAGCGGGATCCCAGGGAAGCACAAACCCTCTGTGACTTGCACCACCTCTAAACCTCGCGGAAGTCTGTTTCATTTGAAGCGAGCAGAGAGTGGTGAGCTGCTATTTTCCTTTCACTGTAGATTATTTGTCTTCATTCTTTATTTCACTTCTGCCTAAATATAATAATCCCTCACGGAGATGGAGATCAAAGCCGCGTTGGCAGGGATGCTTCAACATTAACCAGAGAGGCAAGTGAGCAATGCCAGATCTCGAGTAAGTCCTCTCTACTTGAGACTTTGAAAACTAGACTAGACAAAACGTTGGTAGAAATGTTACAGGGAGAAATCCTGCACTTTCTCAGCGCAAGGGACTTCCAGGTGACCTGCTAGGTCTTGATTTCCACTCCTTGGAGGAAAGGTCTCCTTTTCTTAAATGTTCTCCTTCCAGGAAAGCATGTGAAAGTCTTGCATAAAAAGCCAATACAATTTGATATTTCATCATTGCTATGAGAAGAAATCACTCCAGCTGTGAACAGCGATGCTCTGGTGGACAAAACCTCAAGAGATTAACAGTTTCCCAGTCTCATTCTTCATGTGCAAAGGGCAAAACTCTGTCCCTGCACGGGCTGGGAAGAGCTGTGTGTGACTCACTGTGAACTTTGGCCGTTTGCACAGAAATATCAGCCCTGACCCAAGATGAATCATCCCATTTCCCCTTTGCTGTGTCTGTGGCCACCCCGAGGACATCCCGGGAGGTGTCCTGCTGCGGCCACGGGAGCAAACCCAGCCTTGAGCCCTCAGGGAGTCTTCTGGGGTGTTGGAGATTGTGTTGTTCAAACCTTGGGGGGGGGCGTGGGGGAGGGGTGGTTCTGCAGGGAACAGCAATTCCTAACCCTAAATGTGCAAATACTGGTAAAAGATGAAATAAAGGAAAAGGCCATTTCTCGGATAGCTCTTCCACCTGCTTTCTTTCCAGTTTTCTGCTGAGCACTTACGTGATGGCATTACCACGCGCATCCTCGTGCTCCCGCCACCTGGGCGCTGCTGTTCACAGCCTGCATCCTTCAAGCAGTCCTTATAACCAAGGCTCGGTGTTCAAAAACCCAGAGATGGCTAATGGAGATTATCAGGCCATCTTTCTTTGTCTCCTCTCCTTTCCAGCTCCAATCCCCTCTGGTAATAGCCAATTTTACAACTATTAATATGTACAAGTAACCCTTAAATTAGAAGATCCTCTGACGGGCAGCTGTACAGCAAAGGATTTGTTTAATCCAGTAATAGGAGCGGTGCTGGCTGGAGATGCCCAGCGATTTTGGCATTAGCTAAAAGAGAGCGATTCTGCTATGGGAAAATGCAGGCAGGGTTTTTCTTCACCAAAACATTTTGTCCCACCACAAGTCACATTTAAAACCACAGTATCCAAAGCTCTCCTGCCCTTCGCTGGTGCAGGATCCGGGCAGCACTGCGTGGGAGCCTCTGTCCCACCGAGTCGGAAGAGGGGAGCGATGCCCAAACCAGGGACCATCGGCACGTTTGCGTGTCTGTTCACTCGGCCCTGAGCGAGACGCAGAGCAACTCACAGAGTTAACAATACAGTGTGCAAAATAAAATATGCATCAAAAAAGAGACTGGTCTGGACTGAAGAGATGCAGCACAGGGTGCACTGGTGGAAAGCTCAGCCTGGAGGAGGGTGGTCCAGCCTTGGAGGCCGTATCCGACCCCGCAGCATCCAGGGCTGCTCAGCGATGCACCATGAAGCTGCATTCGCTTTGTGGAAGCCCAAAAAGTAAACAGGGTGGTGGCACACAAGTCCCTCCCGGGCTCATATTTTTCCATCACAAATGGAATTTGGGCTGGGCTGCAAGGAGGGTTTGGAGAGCTCGGAGAGTCCCGTGCGCGGGCGAAGGTCCCAGGCTGGCTGCAGATGCCAGCTCGCTCCTCCCGCCGTGAGCAGCCGAGCCTGCAACCGTCCCCTTGAGCATCGCCGGGGATGGAGGGGACTCCTGCCAGCCTCTGCCTCTGCCTCTGTCGCTACTTTTCTGTTCCTTGAAGAACCTTTTCATCCCACTATTCTTCCCCACAGAGCTGGCCTGATTGCCTTCACCTCTTCTGGGTCCTTCTGATGACGTGCGTTGAAGGGAGTGAGAAATCCCGATGGCACTCCTCGAAGGAGGATAGCATCCCTGGGCTGCCTCTGCAGCCAGGCCAACGGAACGGGAAGCTGTGAAGACTTGAAAAACAGGAGAAAACATCTTTCCATCCAGGAACTGGTGGATATTCAATCCAAACACGCTGCTGCCGCTGCTGTAATGAATTTGTCTTGGAGTGCGTTGGGTGAGAGGATAAGTAGATGCAAAGTGGGGATGATATTTTGGCAGCTGTGTGCAGCTCATTAAATCAATTGGCGGGAGCCAGTGTGTTTCATGCAAAGAAGTTTAATTTCTGTTTGGGCAGACAGATGCTCCAAGATATCTCGGCGTGTCACAGACTGTGTTCGTACTCTTGGCTTATCCAAAACAAGCGTGGATAGTTTTATCTGTGAGTCAGTGGTGACTCAACCATTGAGATGCTGGATTTTTTACAGCTGTCTTCAAGGAAAATAGAGAAAAGAAGTTTGAATGTCAGATAACTGTGAATCACAGCTAAGATAATTTAAAATGTATTTATGCAAACTGTATACTATATTTTACATAAGCCTATGTGAAGATACTGGAGTGCAAGCTCAAGGTAGGAGCTGTATTAGCTGAATTACTGTAACACTGGAAATATTTCTTGAAGCCCTCTCATTGCTTGTCAATGAGATTGTAAAAATAGACCAAGCTTGAGAAAAACTAAACGTTGGGATAGATTTTTCTGCCCCAAATATCTTGACAGTGATCGAACAGCTTCTGGTAAACTTTTCCAGGGTAACTCACCTCCAGCTGTGGACAATTGTAGCCCCCCAAAATTGGCTTGAGAAATATAATTTACAATTAATATATTTATAATGGTCACTAAAAATTAAGCTTAAGTATGTGCTCTGATGAAATTGCACGTGCTTTGCTGAGAAATAGCGTTTAAAAGACACCGCAAGTCAGCTTTAGCAACAATTAAGAGGGAGAGTGTGGTGTTTCATTTGCATTTTAGGGGATGAAACGGGATGCCGAGCAGGTTGTGGGTGCTGCAGGGGTGCTTAGCTGAGCGCAGCTGCAAACGTGGCCTTTGGCAAGCCCAGAGAGCACGAAGAAGTGCAAGAGGTGACACAGACGAGCGGCGAGAGGTGACATACACGAAGCTCCTAAGCCTTGCTGCCTCGGCCCGGCTTCCCACGGGGCGGCCCAACTCCCCAGGCCATTTTTTTGGGTTTTTTTTGTTTTTTTTTTTAAGATAACAAAAACGAGATGCTGAAAATCCGCCCTCCATACAGATGCACGTATATGAGCTTTACTTTGCAAACTCCAGCAGACGCTTTGCTTCGCTGAGCTGAGCTGCACAACTTTCGCTCTGCAAAGGGCTGGCTGGGGAGATGCTAAGGCAGGCACCAGCAAGGCACCACCCCTAGAAAAATAGGGAGAGCCGTACGCCGTAGCAACTGCGTGTAAATTCCTGCGGCGTGGTAGCTCCTGCCACGTCCGGATGAGAAATGTGTGAACCTTCGCTATGCACCCTTGCATAACTCACTGTCTTTTGGGCAGCAACTTTTCCAGACTTAACCTCCGGCTTAACTAGCACGAGCTGGGACTACTGTTTAAATTCAAGGCACCGATATGTTGCAAAAAAACAGGGTTCTTGCCCCAGATCCCCAGCCCCACGGAGCAATTTTGGGAACACCACGTGTTCCCAAACTGGAACTATTACTACTATAGGTAACTATCATCGAGGCTAAGTTTAGTTTTCTTCTGCAGAAATTTCTGGCCAACGAGCGCAGCCGAGAATTGCAGGGGCTGCACACGGTGTTATCAGGGCACGCTATCCCCGTGGGAAGGCTGGAATTATTTTTGTCAGATTATTTTGACCCGTTTATTACCTTTTAGTGAATTTTCAGTAATATTTATGATGCTGCTGAGTGGAACTGTGGTAGCTCTTGGTTTGTCCATCCAAGAATAAGATATAAAGTAATAAAAGCAATTGTAAGCTAACACTGCTTTTGTTAACCAGAGTTGTATTATTTCTGTAAAATGGTTTTATTCTATTTTTGCCTTCAAACAGAAGTGTTTGTTTTCTTTTTTGTGTTACTCCTCTATATCATTTTATTTCACTGTGACGTTTGAAATATGCGTGCATGACTGCTGCTATGATTTCCACCTTGAATGAGCATTTTATTGGACTTCTCTTCTCAAGTGTTGTTAAATCACCGCAAATTGGAGTCTTCAAAGTACTTGGTCAGAAAAGAGATTCAATCGTTTATTCAAAAGACTTCCCAAAGAGAAGGGTTATTTCCATTTTTCAGCAGAGGCTCTGGTTTACAGTGACCTCGAGCTCAGGAAAACAGATCTCCAGAGATGTCTTGTTTTTAAACAGGGGTCTGGTAGTCTGAAGAACGCAAAAATATTCTTTGGTGAGCAGAGCGGGAGGGACTGATATGTAGATGTTGATGCTACCCAGGCCATGAAAGCCTGAGTGAAGAGCTGTGTTTTTTCTCCTTTCAGTTCATGTGATTCCTACGCCTCTTCTCAAGGACAAAATCTTTAAATGCAAGCAAAGAACAGTCGTCATCTTCCTGTTAAAAACCAATTGTGTCTGAAAACATGCGAGAAAAAAGATTCTGAGGATAAAATTTATAATTGGAACAGGTTATACATGAGCTACTGATAACTTGATGACACATCGTGACACTCAAGGCACCCCCACAGTGCCTCCCTTTATCAGTTTTGCATGAATAGATAAATCTTTCTAAACAAATACGGAATTAAATGAGTGCTGTAGCTGGTTGTGAGTTCAAAAAACTGTCTGAATGTACTCGCACAGAAGACATTTGAAAAGAACATTTTCTTGGATTGTTTCCTTGAAACTATCTGAATTGAAGTCTTTGTGCTGCTGAACAAGTCTTCATAAGATCACATTAATTTGGGGGTTTGGGAAGCTCAGCTGACTGCAGCAAAGCAAACAAAAGCCGCTCACCACGCAATGAAACGCCCGTGCTTGTTTGTAAACTCCCCATGAATGATGACACATACGTCTCTATTTACTATTGACTGGGGAGCATCAGGCACCCTTATTTCTGGTAAATTAAACCAAACAGAGGTGGATACCCTCACGAAGGCTTAATCTCTGCTGAGAGGTGAACAGGTCAAAGTCTGTGTGCAGAGGGTTCTTCCAAAACATATGGTTTCATGAAAAGCAAAGGTTTCTCTTGGGAAAATACCAGTTCCAGCCTAATACTTACGTATTTTTAACCCGCAGGAGATGTCAAACCAGCCGTTTTTACCTAGCTTTTATCTGAAAAGTCTTGCTGTTGTGGTTGTTCAAAACCGGAGTCTGAGGACATGTAAGAACTGTCATTTGCAGTGAATGAGGAGAAGAACCAGCAAAGTGAGGAGGATGCCACACACATGCTCTGCCCTAATTCTTCCAGAAATGGCCTGAGAGCTGCCTATGGACATTTGGTGGGAACCAGCTTGAGATTTTCACATGGACGTTTGGTGGGAACAAGCCTGAGGGTTGCACATGGATATTTTGTGGGAACCAGCCTGAGCTGCACACAGACGTTGTGCAGGGTGGTGATGGATGAGAAACTGAACTTCAGCCGGCAATGTGCGCTGGCAGCCCAGAGGCCACCCGTGCCCTGGGCTGCATCCCCAGCAGCGTGGGCAGCAGGTCGAGGGGGGGTTCTGCCCCTCTGCCCCGCTCTGGGGAGACCCCCCCTGCAGTGCTGCCTCCAGCCCTGGGGCCCTCAACAAAAAAAGGACACGGACCTGTTGGAGCGGATCCAGAGGAGGCCACAAAGATGACCCGAGGGCTGGAGCTGCTCTGCTGTGAGACAGGCTGAGAGTTGGGGCTGTTCAGCCTGGGGAAGGGAAGGCTGCGGGGAGAGCTTAGAGCAGCCTGTCGGTACCTGAAGGGGCTACAGGGAAAAATGGGGAAAAAAGTTTTATCTGGGACGGGGCTGCAGATGGGGAGGGGCTTTTGACAAGGGCGAGTAGTGAAAGGACAAGGGGGAAGGGTTTTAAACTAAAGGAGGGCAGATTGAGATTAGAGCTAAGGAAGAAATTCTTCACAATGAGGGTGGTGAGGCACTGGATCAGGATGCCCAGAGAAGTTGTGGAAGGGTTCAAGGCCAAGCTGGACAGGGCTTGGAGCAGCCTGGTCTGGTGGGAGGTGTCCCTGCCCATTCATGGCAGGGGGGGTGGCACTAGATGATCCCTTCCAACCCAAATCGTTCTGTGATTCGGTGGGAACCAGCCTGAGGGCTGCAGGCGGACAGCTGGTGGGGTTCCTGTAGCTCAGCACCCTGCCCAGGGAGGGTTTTTGGGGAGCCATCTCCTGTCCTCCTTGGCCAAAAGGCAGCAATGACCCCATCCCTCTCATGCCCACTGCACTGTCACATCCCCATGCCCATGCTCCAAGCTGCAGCTGCAGAGTGGAAAAGTCTAATTCAAAGCCTCCTTTGAAGTTTCAAATTATTTGATTCATCTGCTTTAATGTTACGGCTCTCCTGGCTGTGTGGGCTATGGGGGGTGTGGACATCGTTCACGGCCTTCTGGGACTCTACGGCTGAAACGCACAAACATTATTTGCTATTAAGGACAGTTAACATTGAACTCCACAAGCTGGCGTTACACAAGAATGCATCAGTGTCTCTTTATTAAATTCCCATGTTATTTCTTTCCATTAAGTCTTAAGTCAAGTTTAAAAATCTCTTTTCTTTGTCTTATAGAGGCCTCCTTCTTCTACAAGTACCAGAAACACATAAATGCGGATTATTTCTTCCTATGGCAGGAATTAGTAAAATCAGGAAAAAAAAATAGGAAAATCAGAAAGGAAGCAGGTTGCCATTATGCCTGTGATTTTGTTATAAATATCTTTACTAACAGATTCCTCTGGGGACGGACTTGCTTGGGAAGGCTCCGTGATCTGGACTTTTGGGGCTGGTTTGGAAGCAGGGTGTTCACGCTGGGCATGACCCACTTGCTGTCATGCAGCATCCAAAGGGCGGTGCTCGCATTAGTGCTTCCCGATACGGAGACCGCAGGTCAGAGTCAAACCTTGTCGGAAGTGGAGGGGAAACGGCTTTCCAGGTGCCGGGTCTGCGCCTTTTTTAGCTCCTACCAGTCTAGCTCCTCCCAGGCTAAGGAACTGCACGTGTTTAATCCTTAGATTAAATACGGTTCCGTGTATATCTAATAATTGTTTGCATCTCTTAGAAAATTAATATCAGGACCAAGTATGAGAATTTGAATGTGAAAATTATTTAGCTATGGCCCCACTTTATATCAAAAGCAGTCGAGCTACAATCACCAGAGCTCAGAGTGAGTTTGCTGTAGTTGGGGCTGTTGCAAAGGTCCTTTCTCGTTCATCTTACTATTGCTCAGCTGCTTTAGTAAAATTTTGGCTTAGACTTATGAGACCCATTTTACTCACACTCACATTTCTATCTCACCAGGAGCAAACAGCAATTTTTCTAATGCTGTTAGAAAGTTCAGATCTGTTTCCGTATCCTTTCAGACTCCTTATCCTATTATAATTAATTAAGGAGTGATTAACTGTTATGTCTTTTATTGTCTCTTTGTCCTGGCTACAGTCAGGAGAGATGTCGGGTGGTGAGGTCGGTGTCACCGCAGCCACCAAAGGAGCCCTTGTCCTCACCAACGGGGACTTGAACAAAAGTAGACAAGAGCCCCCTCTAAGAGCCATCTACTTCTCTATCTGTGTAGGAATTCTGAAAGGAAGGAAAGGAAAGGGAAAGGGAAAGGGAAAGGGAAAGGGAAAGGGAAGGGGAAAGGGAAAGGGAAAGGGAAAGGGAAAATAACTGGGATAAAGAAAAGAAGTAAGGTAAAGGGGAAAGGGAAAGGGAAAGGGAAAGGGAAAGGAAAGGAAAGGAAAGGAAAGGAAAGGAAAGGAAAGGAAAAAGTTATACTTAGAATTTGTCAGTCAGAAACAGGTTTATCTCACCCAGATAAACTCTAAACTGGTTTGCACATGTGATTATCGAAAGATGGAAGGGATGCAAGTTGCAGTCCTCTCTCCTGACCATGATTGAGACATGTCACCGGTAACCCGAGCGTGCCCGGCTTCCAGCTCCAACCATCAGACTTTGTTATTCCTGCTACCAACCCTCTGTGGGAGGAAACACCACATGCAGCCTCCCTCCTAAATCTGATCGGGACCATCGCTGTCCTCACCCAGCAAAGGCTTTTCTCAAGGCTTGGCGGCCAGCAAATAAAATCAATAAAAAACCAAAGGGTTTACCATGTTGTGGGAGGGAATTGGTGACCTTTGCTGGGCACATCTGTGAACCCCAGGGTTAAACTGAGGGGTTTAAGAAAGTTTAAGAGAAAGGATACAGCATCCAGGATGGGTAAATTTCTAATGCGTTGGGGTCGCTCGGAGACAAATTTGTGTAATGAGCGCACTAGAAATGGAAAGAAGAGATTAAAGCCCTGTTTGTCATGTACAGAAGCGCTTATCAGCCCTTCCCAGCTGAGCCCGGCTCAGATTAAAAATGATCTGAGAGAACAGGGGCTGACTGCAGCCGTGGGTCTTCCCTTCCAGGCTAATTATAAAGTGCATATTAAACACGAGGCGGACGGTGGAGCAGCTGCAAAGGTCTTTATCTATATTAAGAGACTGTCCACCTACATAATAGGAATAATTATTAAGAAAGGAAACTTAAAAAGGAAATTGCACATAATGGCACATCAGACATTTCCCTGATCCCACGCCTCTCTGCCACAGCACAGGCTGCAGCGCAGCTTTGGTTTGCATCTCGGGGCGATGCTGCGGGGCCGGTCTGGCCTGGCTGGGCGCTCCTCGGGGCTCCAGCCCTGCTTCACCACCCCTACCAAAAGCCCAGGAGGAGCAATTCCTCTTTCCAATATCATTTTCCAGCTTATCTTTTATTTTTATATGAGGTATTCCGAATAAAAATCAGAAACTGGGGCTCGAGTATTTTTTTTTTCTCAATTTTTAAGTTATCCTTCAACACGGAGCATGGAAGGGCAAGGCACGGCCAGCTCTCTGCATCCCCTGGGTCCTGTAGTTTGAAGCTACCATTCTGTCCAAAGGGACGCTCAAAACTGAAGGCTCTAATTAATGACAAATTATTATGTTACCCTCTCAATCCTACAAGATTTTACCAGCCCAAGACAATCAACGGAGAGAAAGGTGTCAAAATACAACGAAAATGAAAACCTGAAAGAGGAGAGAGACTTACACCACTCTCTTTCCTCCCTGTTTTAGGCATTTTGGGTGTCCGCTGACTCTAGCCCCTGCCTTTCCAAGGGGCTGCACGCGTGTGGGTCGGGGTGCTGCTGGTTTATAAGCCTGGGTGCTGCTGTGTTAAGGACCCCTATTTACGTGAGTGGGTCTGAGCCCTCTGCTTCACGCCTGCCTTTGCCCCACGCCACACAAGGACAGCCTGACAGTGAGAGGGACGGGGGCATAATTTGCAAGGACAAGCAAAAGAGGGTCTTGTAGGGTAAAAATTGATTTCTGCTGCGTTGCTTGGGCAATCAGATTTGTCTCAAGACAAACGTGCCTCCTAGCAGCTCTATTCAGGTCCCCTCCATCATCTAGGGGAGACCAGTTGGAAGTAGGCTGAATTACATGTCAACATGGGTCTATCAGCACATTCAGCAGAGGAAATGGGGACGGACTGGGATTTTCCCAGGTCTGTCTCTGCTGAGTTCCCATCTCCATCCCATCTGAAGTATCCCAAATATTTTTGCCCAGATGCCTTTGCCCCGGATCTCCCTCTTCTCAAGCGGTTGGACGTGAAGGTACGTGCTCACCTTTGCTTTTCTTCCCTGTGGTGTAAATCAGGAATGGGAGGTGGAGGCAAGTGAAGGCGGGGAGGGCGGCAGAGCCCCGACGGACGTAGGATTTATTGCACCGCTCTGCACTTTATCCCGCGAGCTTGGTCTCTGTACAGGGGATGTGATAGAGGCTGAGCCACGAAGGAAAACGTTTTGGCTAACTTCAGCTTCTCCTTCTTTGTGATCTGCCTGGGTTTACAGTCCTCCATGGCTGCTCAGCAAACACCCATGCTGCATAGCCCCAATTTCTGCCCAAAACCAGGGCAGTGAGGAGCCTTGGGAGCCCCCCATGAAAGGCGGAGGGTCACAGGGAGCCCCAGTTCAGCTGCTGTGGGGCAGTTTCCCAGGGATGATGTCTGCTTGGGGTGGTTTTCCCCAGGTGGTTGCAGTAAGAATGGCTTGTTTCCCTAAATTGAAGGGAAAAAAATGTTGTTTTGTTCCCATGAAAAAAACAAAACAAAACAAAAAACAACACCACCATCAATGAGAGACGTCTGTGGGAGCCGGCAGCACTCCCGTCACATAATCCCACTCACATTGTCCAGGAAGCCACTGCGGCCAGGTTTCCTCCTGTAAAGGATGGATGTAAAGGAGGATGTTCCGCTCCTGCAGCCAAAGCTGGAGCATGACCACGCTCCGGGCCTGGATACGGACCATCAACATGCTCAGATGACTTTCAGACACCCCCTACCCAGGGTGGTCCCACCCCTGGGATGGACAGGGCAGGGATGGATGGACAGTGTTTGCTCTTACCACTGCCATCGAGCACCTCAGGGGTTTTGGACCCGGTGGGCCAGGAAAGGCAGCCCACACTGCAGCCCTTTCTTCCTATTGCCAAAGCAATTAAAGGGAATTTAAGCTACCCCATGTGAGATGTGATGCACGTGTGTTGCAGGATGAGCATTTATAGAAATGGCTGTGGGGTCACTGTTTGCAGCCCCTGGCCATTGCTGCATCATGCTGGTGTGTCTTGGGTGCCTCTGGCATGAAGGGCCACCAAACTCTCGGCTGAGGCTCTTCAGCCAACTCTCTGGCAGAGGAGCCACGGAGAACCTCGCCGTGGCTGCATCTGGGCTGCCCAGGGTTGCCCTGCTTCTCCTGGGGCTGGGGAAGCACAACAGCCTGTCAAAAACCCCCCCATCCTGCACGTGGCTGAGGCTGCCTCCAGGACCCGTGTCCCGTTACCAAGGTAAGGGTACCCATGCGGAGAAGGCCAACACCCACGTGGAGAGCTCTTTACAAGCACAAATCTGCCTTTTGAATACGTCACCGTGCCACAAATAATTACCCCCCAACACCCCGGGGGCTGTAAGTGGTGGTCGTTACCTGGCAGAGGAGCCACGGAGAACCTCGCCGTGGCTGCATCTGGGCTGCCCATGGTTGCCCTGCTTCTCCTGGGGCTGGGGAAGCACACACGCCTGTCCCGGAGCCTGTCGCATCCCCCCCCCCCCATCCTGCACGTGGCTGAGGCTGCCTCCCGGCACCCTGTCCCGTTACC
>JMFS01079347.1:0-22140 GCA_000699545.1 Podiceps cristatus
GGTAAAGTGTTTTTTATCTCAACCTGCAAGCGAGCTCTTTCTGTTTCTCCTCCTCACCCTGTTGGGGAGGGGAGGGGTGAGCAAGCGGCTGTGTGGTCCAGTTACCGTTTGGGGTTAAACCACGACACAGACCCAGCTGTGTGTAACCCTGTGTGTGGCCCATCCAGTATCTCTAGAAATCCTGACTGCTTGCATCCTGTTGTGATGCTCTTCCAGCAGATGTTGGGGTGCTGGTGGTAAAGTGTCTTGTAAGAACCAGGGTCTGTGAACCAGGGTCTGTAACTCTCTGCCTGCTGAGAGTTACTTTAAGAATACTTTGCCCATTTCTTCGTGTGTTGAGTTGTCTATAATTCTGACCCTGATTCACAAGCTCAACAAGCCTCTTGTGTGTCCATACAGACTCTTGTCTGTTCCTCCATACCTCTGAGCTGCTCCTGCATATAGAGGGCACTCCTTCACCTTGTCTTTCCTGAAGAACTTGTATTCATCCTTAGCAGCATTCCAGCTGTCATGCTCTCCCACTGTGTCTTGGCTATTCCAATGGAGTTGTAGTTCTGTGAGCGTGAGGAACTTGTATTCTTTCTAACTTGGTTTATTGTGTCTTACTGGATAAATCTCTTTACACTGTTTTAGAGTATTTGCAATGTGCTGTTTCTCAGTAAAATATTAAGAATGTAAACAGTGTAAACCTTCGTTTCTCAACTGGTAACATCATTGAAATGAAGAATATTTTGATGTTTAAACTTTTACAGTGAAAGTTACTGATTATATAGGATGACACACATTAAGACTATCTTAACATTCTACCATGTTAACAAATATTCTGCTTGTGACTTAATTAAAAATGTCCTTGCATTTTTAAGAAATAGAAAAATATCAGAAAGGCTTATGTAAGAAAATAATTATTTTATAAGAGAAAAGATTAGGTTTGAACCAGACTCTTAAAAAAATGTTCCCTGAAAATGCTATCTTCTTCAAAGACTAATACACTGCAACATAATTTTGAAGTAAATTATATGCCTTACCTATGCATTTCACTTTATAATGGAAATACTGATATATTTTAATCTGATTGTCTTCATTTAAACGTAATGTGGAGAAAGTTTTAAAATATGTTTAGAAGTAATTATTTTTTAAAATAAACTTAATTGTGGTTTAAATTTGATTTGCAAGAAAATAGAAAACTTTAGTTGAAAAAGCTGATCTTTTGAGGGTAAGTCTCACTTAAGACATCACAGCTGAAGTCTGGTATCTTAAGTGCTCCAGTTGTACAATACTGCATTTAATTAAATTGCAGTTTTTGTTGTTTGTTGTCCCTTTCCTTAACTTTCTAATTTAGACCAGTTCTGGAGAGTACACTGACCATTATGTCCTCGATATTGAAATTCAAGTATATTCTCTTAATTAAAAAGAAGGCATGGAGGCTGTGAGTCTATGGCACTTTGATATCAGTGCTGGATTGAAAAATCTTACCCTTATGCCATCATATAGATATCAAACTACTAGTTCATCTGTTTCCATGGCCTCCCTTGAATCCAGATTTGAGAAGCAGTCTTGCAGCTCCCTGCCCATAATTCCAATCCTTATAACTTTCAGTAAGTTGTAGAGAAGTGATTGTCTAGAAGGAACTATAAAGTTGCATATGTTATGGTAGAACAGTGGAACTGTAGCATGGATTGTGCATGGCTGCTCATCAAGAATTTTATTCTGAGAAGAATACTTGTTTTGTTTTATAGTAGCTTCATGACAGGACTTGAGGAGCATGCTTGCTATGGAGAATATCCAAAATTAATCTTGGTGAGAGTAGACACTGACAGAACACCAACTTTGTCTTTTGCAGTAAGTTCTTGGAAAGGTGCCAGATCTTTCAGATGCTGGCACTTCCTCGGGAAGAGTCACTCTTAGCTTGGTGGAAGAAATCAAAGAGAAATTTCTGGCAATAAAGTAAAAGTGGCAGCAGCAACATGGAAAAATACTTAGCAATGGTATCCATTTTTTGCAGTGTTTTTATTGTGGATCTAATAAATTGCAAAACCCTAAAGGGCCTAAGGTAGGATCTTCACCTAATATTTAGTTCTGCATAGCTTAAAAAATTAAATAATGCATGCACCCATTGTTTGAGGTGAATTTTTTTTGTTGCTATGAGTGTGTTGATATAGTTACTTTTTCCTTTTACAGTTATATTTAAAATCTAGATAAGTTCACTGATTTGTTTTAAAAACATATGCATATAACATAATTAGGATAAACACTGGGTTTGCTTTAAAGGTGCAGTTACTGGTCTGTTAAGAGCATTTGTATTTTGTATTGTTTCTTAGAAAAAATTTATCCTGCTCTTTTACCCAGGTAGATGAAGCTCTAATTGACATCCTGGTGCTCTGTGTTTGAGAATAGAATTAGATTGCTACTCTCTTCATATAGTTCTAAATGCAAAAATTGGAGAACTGTTTAGTTCTTATCAAGTTCTAAAACAGCTTCCTAAATCCATAACAAAGAAAAGCTGTGATCCCTTCCACCCCGTGATCACTACGTGTTTGTAATCCAAGACATTTGTTCCCACTATGTAAGTTAGATAGCTCTCTGTGTCATCTATTTTTTACCTCTGTTGGAAAAGTTGAAATGAATGAATAAAAACGTTGACCTTAGCATAATAGAATTTTGATATATTCTTTTCTGTTCTTGGAATAGGCTTCAGGAATCTGTTCTGCTTTATATCAGGCTTTGAATATTGTCCATATCCTCAATTCTTTTTTTTCCCCTGTATGCTACTTTAGTCTTTTCCAAAAAAGATGTATTTCCAGAAAATAAATAAAAGTGCTTCTGCATCATATTAACTTTGCATACTAAAGCCCAAGTTATGTAAGAAGAGCTCTTGCTGATGTCATTTAGATTTTTAGGTAAGCAGAGGAGCTTGTTTATATGATCTCAGTAGGAACAAAATAGACAAGGCATGCAGCTAGTTTCTTATGAATTAGTTACCTCAACACGAAAAATGGTTTGATAAGGAAAATAAGGTAGAAATAGATAGGACTAGGACACAGATGATGTAAGGCAAAAGGGTTCAAGCGGGCAGAAGATCTGAGAATGTTTTTAGTAGAAGCAACAAGTGATAGAAGGAAGATATGCTTTATACAATGCCTAGTTAACAGGTAATTTTACATTGTACTATTTTCTTAAACTCCCTTTAGAAGCACTAATGCACATAAGGCATTTTTAGCATGTGATTGATTTTATCTTCATGTAGTCATCTGTTTTTCTCTGGCTACAAGACAGGTGAGATCCCACCTGAACTGTCTACTCCCTTTTAGTACTGGTTCATGCTGAAGATGGTGAGCCATTCCTTCTGTCAGATGATTTAAAATGTTTGGGAACTTGGTAATTTAAAAAAAAAAAAAAAGTAACTGAACATTGTTCGTGAAACTAAATACTTAGAGGCTGCCAGTAAAGTCTTAGTTCAGCTGCCTGAGATGCATGCATTAATGTAATCTTTAATTGTGCAATCATGTTTTCTCTTCACCCACCCACCTGGCAGTCCTGGCTTTTGTGGATAGGTACTAAGGGTAAATTGTGTAATGGAAGACTGTAGTGTTTGTTGGACCCTTCCAGCTTCTGAAGCAAATGAAGAGCAGTGCAGGCCAGCAAAGAAGGGAAGGTATGCTTTGTTTCATAGATTCATAGAAAGGTCTGGGTTGGAAGGGACCCCAAGGATCATAGAGTTCCAACCCCCCCTGCCACAGGCAGGGACACCAACCTCCAGGCCTGGACCTACACAAGGTTGCCCAGGGCCCCATCCAACCTGGCCTTGAACACCTCCAGGCATGGGGCATCCACCACCTCTCTGGGCAGCCTGTTCCAGCACCTCACCACTCTCTCTGTAAAGAACTTCGCCCTAATATCTAATTTAAACCTTCCCTCCTTCAGCTTCAATCCATTCCCCCTTGTCCTGTCACTATCTACCCTTTTAAAAAGTTGATTCCCTTCCTGTTTGTATGTTCCCTTCAGGTACTGGAAGGCTGCAATGAGGTCCCCCCGCAGCCTTCTCTTCTCTAGGCTGAACAAGCCCAGCTCCCTCAGCCTCTCTTCGTAGGGGAGGTGCTCCAGCCCTCGGATCATCTTCGTGGCCTCCTCTGAACCCTCTCCAACAGTTCTGCATCTTTCTTGTACTGCGGGCCCCATACCTGGACACAGGACTCCAGGTGGGGCCTCACGAGGGCAGAGTAGAGAGGGATGATCACCTTCAGGTCTTTTCTGCTACAGGCCTACTATCGAATACAGGACAGACGTGCCAATGGTCATGTTTGGACCTTGCTGAGTCCACTTGGTGGAAGATCACCACTGTTGGATCCAGGCTTTCTTGTCTGAACATTGGCTGCTGGACAGTGGAAGGTGTTTGTTTCTAAGGGATTGTGGTTTTTCTAGCATTTATGATTATTCTGATAGCTTTTCTTTGGTCATTTCTATTATAGATAAATAACAGTGGGTTTTCTAGCTGAGGTTTCTTTCCTTATGAACAAAGAAATGTTGTCGCATGTGACTCTAAATAGAAGATCATATTGGTGTTTAAAAATTTGCTATTTTACAACATCTGACTCAGTGGTAACTGACAGATGTTTCCTGCTAACTGCATTTGATAAGAGTCCTCCTTCAGTATGATTTAAGAGGCCATGGATGTGAGAGTGAAGCACTTAATCCTAGAATATTTCATGTCAGCAACCTATAATCTGAATAAAACATCAGAGAGCTTTTTAGTGGGCACCTTGACTGGAAAGGAACAAAATCTCTCCAGTTCTCTATTGCCTTAGACAAATAGTATTGCTTTGTTTAATGTGTCAAGTTAATTCTTGAGTTCAATTTGGCTTCTTTCTCCTCTTTCAGAATTAAGAAAAATTAAAATTCTTAACTTTTGCTGCAGTAAAAATATCTGTAGATAGATAACTTTGCTTTAAATAGAACTATTTATTGTTGAATTATAGTTTCATCTTAAAGATGGTTATTTCTTAAGTTGTTTTTTGAACCAATGAATTGTCTTATCTCTTTCTCTTTACCACAGAAAGGACTCAAACATGAACAGAGTCCTAGCCATTTCCATTTATGTTCTAGGTGGCATATAAGAAGCGATTTAAAAGATTGCTTCTCCTACTGAGACTGGCTTTACCGTGCTTTTTGAAACTGCTAGACATGGTTAGTTAGGGCTTTCTGTACTAAGCTTTGAAATATTCATGCAATAGTACAAATATGGTGGATTCAACATTTTATAAATATATTCAAGACTAATAAAACAAACCTCACAACATAACTTACAACGGGATATAACAAAGTAAAATGGCATAAGCTACGTCAGTGTTCAGTACTTATCCACACACATCAGATCAGCATTTTATGTCTTGGCCTGTTCATATAAATTCTAGTTGAAGTATGAATAAACTTTCCCTTTTCTTTGCTACAGTTAGTACTGTGTATATCTGATGGGGGGACTGGAACCCTTTCCTGGAAAAGGGGGAGGAATATGGAGAGAAAAAGAGATTAAATGAACTTTATTTCTAATAGCAAATATCCTTAGGTGGTATTGGGTAGCAGAGGGAAAAAAAATAAACATATCAGATGTTTTTATCACAGTTGGGTGGGTTTTGTTGCATGTGTTTGTGTTGTGTGGTGTTTTTTGGGGGGTGGGGTGGCAGTATGGTGTGTGGGTTCCCCCCCAGTAAAAAGCTACAAAGTAATCAAGTCAGAGCATAGCATTAAAATTAAGGGCATGATTATCTTATAGCACTGGGCATCAGTTAATTGTGTATAATAATACTTTCTTCCAGAATATACACATGTATATGTATGTAAAATGCGTGGAAATTATAATGACGTAGATAAGCTCAAGATATCTGTAGACAGAATTGAACTTGTATTTCAAAGACAACTTCAGTCAATCCCTTCACCTGCTTGTTTGTCTTGGTGTTCTAGGTTCATTGCAGTATTCATGCAATAGATACCCTCAAATGAGAAAAGCATTGTGTTAAATGAATAGTACTATTTTTGAAAGTGTCAGCTTAGGGCTGAGGGGAATAACGCAGTTTGGCAAGAAGCATTGGGAGATTTGGCTACAGTTCCTATATGCATTTATGAGACAACTTTTCACCAGTGTTCTCTTCCTTACCTACTGACAACTTGCTCTGAATGATTTTTTTGTCATCGTGTCCTGTTCTGTCATCCTGTCATGTCCCGCCCCCCCACTGCCTTGCACTTTTCATTCTTTTGTGGTTAGACTGAATTGCGGTTTTTGGAGTAGAGGTACACCAGCTTCTTCCCTCCCACCCTGCTGTGCGCTCCCTGCCCTTTCCTATCTCTCTCTTTTTTTTTTTTTTAAAGGTAAAAGCCAACCAAACAAAACCCCAAACAAAACAAAAAAATCCCAACCCTTTCTAAGATCTGGATGGTTCTTGACCTGTGGGCAGAGACACTTCACATGGCGACTTTTTTGGCTAAGTGCTTAAATTTTTGGCTAAGTGCTTTTGGCATTGTGCTTAAATTTATGCAAAGCACAAGTTTTTCTGTTTAACCAAGCTAGCAAATCTAATGTGAATTGAATATTCTTTAATCTGTAAAAGCTAAAGGTGAGAATTGTGTGGAAATATTTGGTTTTGAACTGGAAAAAAGCCAAAAAAGTTTCAAGTTAACTTCAGGTTTTCCAAGTTATTTACAGGAGTCTTGTTCAGCCAGAATAAGCCAAAACAGCAAGGTCTCTGGCCCAGTTCCCTCCATGTATTTGAACAGGAAACAATATAAACAAACTACTTTTCCTCTGACTCAATTACTATTCTTACCTACCTCTGCTCACTTACGTTATATGAATGTAGACACACGGAGTTTTGTTTGATGGAGCTTCTCCCAACTAGAACTCTAAAATTCATCTTCAGTATTTAATGTGTACAGAATGTCTTTCAATTTGCAAGGTATCCTTTTAGGGTAGTCAGGAGCATGGAGGAAGACAGTAAGCGTGGAGAAAGTCTGAAAATTAGTTGTCTGTCACCTGGAGCAATAAAGCCATTGCTTTGGTGGGTTTTTTGTATTTTTTTTTTCTTTCCAGAGTAGTGGTTTGCAGCAGCATCATAACATGTATCTAGAAATTCTGTCATCAGTGCCAATAGCAGCTCAAGAGTCAGGGTGTGTGAATAAATATAGATTCACTTTGTACAGTCCATGGTATAGTTAAATCAAAATTATTGGTATCTGAGCTAGATAGGTTTACAGTCCAAATCAAAGCAGAAATGCAGCATGTTGAGTGTAACTTGGGGGAGGGGGAATTGTATAATCCCTATACAATTATTAGATATTGCAGGAAAGTGGCAATTATTTCTTAAAGTCCAGAAAAACAAACTGTAGGTTACTTGGGAAGGGAAGATGGATTACTGCGATAGATAATGAAGCAGATTGACAGCAAAGGAAAAATTCTTAGAGCAGGAGTTCAGAATTAATAGAATTACTTTTGCTGCTTTTGCCTGACATTATAGTAGGCAAAAAAAAGCAAACACAAAAACCCAACAACAAAAAAACCCAAAACAAAAAAGCCCCCACAAACAAACAAAACCCAAACCCCAAAACAAACAAAAAAACCCTCCCAGGAAATCGGTCTTACAGCTGAACTTAGCATTGCAAGCATATCTGGCTTCATTGGAAAATTTTTGTCAAAACATGGCGACTGGAAGGCTGGGGGGTGGTGTTTTTTTTTTCTTTTCATTTAATTTTTTTGAGTCACTACTGTCACCACAGAGAATCTGTTACTGCAAGGTATGAAATGTGATTTTACAACTTCAAAAGAAGGGAAGGGATCATGTCTCCAACACTGGCAATAAATACATGCCCTGTAAGAACAGAGGAAGTGTTTATGATACTTTTCCAGAGTGCTGTCCCAATCTCTGATTTCAGTTCAAGGGTACTTTCTGAACAGTTCTACCTATTTTTCCTGGGGAATCATTTTGGTGTTTGTGGGTTTGTTTTGTTTTATGGGTTTTGTTGTGTGGCTGGTTGGTGGGGGTTTTTTCTGTGGTGTGGTGTTTTGTTTTTTTTTTTTAAAATAATAGGTCCTTTATGCCTCTTGTTATGACTTTATTTCTTCCTTTACTCTTACATGTGCTATCAACTGGTATGCAAAAGTGAAAATAATTGTACATGGAAAAGTAAAAAGGAGGGGAATCAATTTAAAAAGCCCTATAAGTCAGAGCTAAAAATGACTACCACACTTTGAAAAGGTTGAGGAAAATAAGAAGAAAGAGAATGAAATTGAAGACAAAATGTCATGGTGAAATAAAGAAGTCCTTATATGTGATGTGAAGCAGAAGATAAATGATTGCTTGGTGGGACGAGGGGAATCTTGATTATAATCAGCTTTGTCAGTCTGGATGATGGGTTCATGTTCTCAGAAGACTAGAGAATTGATGATAAAGTTTCTAAACAGCATGCAACTTCAAAAAGCTTTGGGGAAGTGATGTATTATGATGTAGGAGAGCTGAGTGGTTCTTATAATGATTTTTTTAATTGCCCTGACTCAAGCAATGATAAAACATAGTTTTTCACTTAATGTTTTGTGTAGGTGCTGGACGAAAATATTAAGCTTTTAACTCAAAGGATTTATTCTGTCTTTGACTAAGTCTTCATTAGAGTAGTCAGCACACATTTGCTGTCCCGATACAGTTCTTGATCATCTCTGAGGTAGGATTTGTGATCCCCTAGATAATTTACTTAACCTGGTCTGTAGTAGTGCCTCATGACTAGCGAGTCCTACCTTTGTACTTCTGTATGTCTTTTGTACCTACTCACCACACATTAAAACACTTGGAAGTGAATTGCTCATTTTGCAACACTTGGATTTTTCCATTCTTGTGATGTGACTATGCTCACTCTCATTATAAACTTAAGTTACTTTATTTTATTAACTTTGAGCAGCATTGTTCAGGGCAGCACTCTCAACTCCTGAGTAGAAAGGTGCACTTATAAATGGCCAGAGGATTTCTTGGAATTGTAATCGCTGCTTCTCATTCACCAGGTCTGGGGTGAATCAAGGTGCACTGTTACAAGAGCCTCAGTCCCTGTAGCCGTTTTTTGGACGCAAGATCTTTGGGTTTTGTTGTGATTCTTCAAGAATTGTTTTAGTGATGGGTTTTTTCCTCTATTTTTTTACATCCCCAGGATAATGCAGTCTAGATGGCAGCCTGTTATATTTCCATTTTTCTAGAATGTGTGGATCTTGCAAGTCTGAGGGAGCAAGACATGGTGTAGTTCTCCCAATAGTGTCTATTGGAACATCATCTGTACGACTGTAACTGCTAATCACTCAAGCATTTTGCTGGGGACAGACCCAGTCATTTTAATCCAAAAGTAGTCGTACGTATAATGAGGATGGTTCAAGGTACAAGACTATGAAATGAAATTAACAGTCTAAACGTAGTTTAGATATAGTCACAAATGCCTTCTTTTATAAGAAGAGTTGAAATAAAGTCCCTATAAATAATTGAATCAGATTGATATATTTTGGATATCAAACTGCGTGGACATTTCATAATTAAACGACAGTGTTCTTTTCTGTAGGCATTTTTTCTAGTTGATGATAAGAGAGTAATAGTGTGTGTTTATGGCAAACAGTGGTGTTCATCTGTAGTCTAATTACTGGCTGTTTAAATAAAATTGAAAGCAGATTGATATTTTGAAGCACTTTCATGAAGCACAAAAGACTTAAATCTAATAGGCTGTTAAATTGGCATGCGTGTTCCAGTGAAACATTTTGTTTATGCTTAACAGCTTTATGAGCAAAACAGTAACTGTAGGTTTAAAGTACTTTTCTTTGAACCTTTGTGGAGAAGTTAGTTTTGTGTTGCAGCTCAGAGTATTACTAAATGCTGAATTCATTACCTTATAATATTTTTTCTTTTTTGTTTAACAAACTATTATATTGGACAATACTTCTACACTGCTGTTTGATTTAAAAGATCAAAGCTGTTCTCTGAAGAGTTTTGATTAACTGTGAAGACTGGCTATGTTCTATACTAATAGATATACTAAAGTGCTGCCAAGATTAATGTGGAGATGGTCCTGTGCCTATTTTCAGAATCGCAGGGGGGCGAATTCTGTCAACAGTGAAGATGCATTTGATAAAAGGCCGAAGCAATGGGGATCCTTTCTGTCAGGCAGTAGAGGAAGTTGTACAGGATTTGGATTTGAAGATTAAAAATATTATCGATTCACAACATGAAGTCTTGACTGCCAGCACTACTGGAGTCAGTCCAGCACGGGTAATGGGACTTCTTTTGTTCTTTTTACTATTTAGCTTTATAAGAAAGGAAATGTCTTTCACCTGGTTTGTTTCTTTTTTATTTTTAAAGGACTCTATATAGAGTATTATCTTTTCCTAACAGTACAAAGCAATGTCATTTCTTCTACACTGTGGTTTTAAACTTGTTGAAAGACTTATACTTGAGGATTACAGTGTGGATTTCAAAAAGCTAATTTACTTAAACTAAACATCTTACCTCAAAATTGTAAATAAAATACTCTTCAAAACTTAATTTGTGCAGTTGTTATTGATGGTAGATACTTATAGCTGTCAGGTTTGACACCAATTTCAAGGCAGTAGACAAGTTTCCAAACAAAAAAAAAAAAAAATCATGAAAGTGGAAATTATTTGAGAACACGTATCAGAAATTTTGATTAAAATACATAGGTTTTAATTAGCTCAGCATCAAGTATTAAGGGTAAGGCAGTCAAAATAAGGTTAAATATGTAAGAAGCCCAAAACATGGTGAAATGCATAGTGGGAGGGGAATAAAAATAAAACTCCAAAGAATCAAAATGTAAGTTTTTTTCTCTTTTAATGTTTCAAGACACTGATGAAACTATTAATGACTTTAGTTTCATGGAAGGAATCAGGATGCTTAAAGTTCTTTAAGTCAGATGTGGAGAGCATAATACAGGTTTTCTATTTGTGGTTTCTGTACTTTGAATCTACTCAGTTTTACATTATTTTGTGATGAAAACATCAATCAGCTTTAATTATTTTACATTGTTGACATATGTCATTGTATGTAGTATGTAGTACATTTAGTATATTGTAGTATAACAATGTAGTATATTTTTGTCTAGGAAACTTTTTAAAACTTACAGACACTTTGAATGTGTACACATTGTTAGAATGCTTTGTTTTGTGAAATCACTGGGATTGCCCCATAAGATTTTTAACAAATTTTAATCAGACTTCCAATTGCTTTTTCTTTTTTATGGGACCTAAAAGCAGCCAGACCCTAATGGTTAAACTGGTTTAAAAATTCTGTTTCCACTGAGCAGTTGGATTATATATTTCATCCTCATTTTCCTATTTCCCATGAATCATTCATCACTGTATTTCCTTGTTTTGTCTTCATATCCCTCTATTTCTTTCTCTTTCCCATCTGAAAATTGACCCCCACTATCAGTTCTGTCTTTATTTATCTACATGTATAACTGATAAGATATTAAAAAAATGTAGATCATTGTAAGCCAGGTAAAATTGGTTTAACAAAACTTCATTTTTCAGAGAAACTCACAAAAAAAAATGTTTTTCCAAAATGCTTCATGTTTCTTCTTATTGTTCACTGTAGGTCAAGTTCATAGTGTAATGACTCTGTAGAAAAGTTTAGGAGTATCTTTGTTGAGGAACAATATAGCAAAGATGGTTGTATCCTGATCTTGTTAGGAAATATGGTTAAAAACTCCACACTGCTCTCAATGGAATTAATATTTTTTTCAAAATGGGGACCTGAGGGTAGCTTATGAACTTAATTATATTCCTTTGAGTCTGTTGTTCTGTGTTGAATCTTTTGCCAATTCTTGAGTTTAAGTTGATTGCTGGAACATCCCATGTACTCATGGATTGCCAGATTCTACTAGAGCTCTTCTCAGTGAGGAAACTTGAGTACATAACAGAGGTTGATGTGCTTTAAGCTAATCCTTTTCACCATACTCACCACCATATGGATGTAACAGAGCCATCAGAGCTGACTGTGGTATGGATGTGACTGATGTGCTGCTTGGATTGACAAATCTAGTGCTGTATTGGGTTTACATGGCAAGGTTTGGTAGCGGGGAGGGTTACGGGGTGGTTTCTGTGAAAAAAAAATCAGAAGCTGCACCCATGTGAGACAGAACCAGTTCCAGCCGGCTCCAAGACAGACCTGTTAATGGCCAAAGCTGAGCCCATCAGTAACAGTGGTAGCACCTCTGTGATAACATTTAAGAAGAGGTAAAAATTGCTGCACAACAGCAGTTGGGAGAGGAATGAGACTACGAGAGAAACAACTCTGCAGACACCAGGCTCAGTGCAGGAATGGGGAGGAGGTGCTCCAGGTGCCAGAGCAGAGATTCTCCTGCAGCTTGTGATGAAGATGGTGGTGATGCAGGCTGTCCCTCTGCAGCCCGTGGAGATTCACAGTGGAGCAGATATCCACCCTGCAGCCCATGGAGGACCGCACACTGGAGCAGGTGGATGTGCCTGAAGGAAGCTATGAGCCCATGGACAGCTCACACTTGATCAAGTTCCTGGCAGAAATTGTAGCCCACAGGGAGGAGCCCAGGTAGAAGCAGGTTTCTGGAAGAACCTGTGACCTCATGGGGGACCCATGCCGGAACAGTTTCTTCCTGAAGGACTGCACTATGTGGAAAAGAACCTATGCTGGTGCAGTTCTTGAACTTTGGGAAGGACCTGCACTGAAGTTTGTGAAGGACTCTATCCCATGGGAGGCACCCCACGCAGGAGCACAGAAAGAGCATGAGGAAGAAGGAGCAGCAGGGATGAAGTGTTAAGAACTGACCATAACCCTCATTCCCCACCCCCCTGTGCCACCTGGGGGAAGGAGGCAGAAGAGTTGGGAGTGAAATTGAGTCTGGGAAGAAGTGGGGGTCCTATTCTGATTAATTGGCAATGAATTACGTAAATTTCCTTAAGTCAAGTCTATTTTGCCCATGATGATAAGTGAACTTCCTGTCCTCATCTCAACCCCGTGAGCTTTTCATCCTTTTTTTTTTTCTCCCTGCCCTGTTGAGGGGAGGGGGGGGGTTATAGAGCAGCTTGGTGGGCACCTGGCAGCAAGCCAAGGTCAACCCACCACAGTCCTTTGTGGCACCCAATGCAGGGCCCGAGGAATTAGAGGTAAGGACAATAATTGGGAGGGTTAATAGGCAAAATGTGGACTGAACGTTGCTAGAGAGTGGAATAAGTGTGGGGAATTCTTTTTGTAATTGTGGTGAAGGGATGAGGGGTGGAGTGTGTGCAAATTGTCTGCCTGTCAGTGGTGCTATGATGCTGTTTTGATTTTGGGGTGGGGAATTCTTTTTGTTGATGTAAATGAAGTTTGTGAAGACTATGCAATGAATGTGTATTTTAATGATAATCATTAAATATGTGATTCACAGAGTCAAGGGATGGAAAAGGGAGCTTAGACAAATATTGAGACTGATACCAAATTGTGTATTTTAGTGGAACTTGGTGTGGAAGAACATTTTACTAAGCATATACAGGGGTAAATTACCATTACTAATTAAAAACCAAACAAACCCCCCAAAAAACTCCTAAGTTTTCAGAATGAATTTGATCTATATAAAAAAAATTAGACCATCTGTATTGTCTCATGAGGTTCAACAAGGCCAAGTGCAAGGTCCTGCACCTGGGTTGGGGTAACCCCCAGTATCAATACAGGCTGGGGGAGGAATGGAACAATGGTGACAGGACAAGGGGTAATGATTTTAAACTGAAACAGTGTAGGTTTAGGCTGGATATAAGGAAGAAATTCTTCACTATGAGGGTGGTGAAACACTGGAACGGGTTGCCCAGAGAGGTGGTGGAGGCCCCATCCCTGGAAACATTCAAGGCCAGGTTGGACGGGGCTCTGAGCAACCTGATCTGGGTAATGGTGTCCCTGCTCACTGCAGGGGGGTTGGACTAGATGGGCTCTGGGGGTCCCTTCCAGCCCAAAACATTCTATGGTTCTATGATTGTTCCATTAAGATCTTACTACAGCAAAGAATAAAACTCAGTTCTGTGCTGAGTTTCACATACAGCTTTTTTAATTTTTTTTTTGTTTGTTTGTTTGTTTGTTTTTTTTTGTTTTTTACTTTATAAAGAAACAATAAAAACCCTGATGCGATAATTTTTCAGAAAAACTGTTCTATATTCAGAATAAGTTGTAGTTTTGATAAGATGTTTTTTCATGCATAAAGTTTTGATGTTTTTTCATGCATAACAAATTAAATAGAGTGCAAATTTAAAATATGATCTTAACTATAGAGCTGAAAATGATGCTTCCACTAGCTCCTGGGAAGGCCACTTCCTCATAAAATGTATGTGAAAATAGTTACTTCGTTAGAAAAATGTTTGCTTTTCTCCTGGCAGTGACAGTTTTCTTCCCTCATTGCTAAGTTTTCTGCAAATACCTGTTTTATAAGAATCTAGAACTCCAGGAAAAGTTATTACTTTATGCAGCAGGAAGCACTACTGTGTGTTGAAGCCTGCATGAGTGACTAATAGGAATTATGATTAATTCCTTCCTGAGAAAATTACTACTGTAAATGGAATCTGGCTGATGTTTCTGGAACTAACTAGAATAGTCTGGAGTAGCTGATGGTCACTACCCTGGAAAAATGGTCAGTACTTTCTTGAAAAAAATAACTGGAATCATGATTGCAAGCTTACTAATACATAGGATTTTTATGATAGGGATCGTTGTCTTGCCCAACGTTCTTATTCTGCCTTGGACAATAGGATTTTAGTCCATGGTTAGCACACCAAGTCACTGTTGTTTTAGTACATGAGATTTCTGAAGGTTATCTTTTGGCAGTTAGCACATTATGTTATATACTAAAGATTTTTTTTTTCCTTTTGTGTATAATCAGTCAAGATGATGCAGAGTTTGTACTCTTCTCATTAAGACAAATTTACCATGACACACATGACATTTTATAAAAATCTATGATGTGGTGATGTAATGACTGAAGAGGTTCAGAATAAATCTTGAAGAAATTAAATGGTACTGAAATAGGCCAATTCTGTAAAGCCAAGTAACAACCATTTCTGTAATTGCTATTTTGAGCTATTGATTATAACTTATAGTAACTGACTGACATGTGTTGCTATGGTTTCTTGAAAGCTACATACACTAATTGATGTAATCAAATAGAGAGAGAAATAGAATTTGATCTTTTGAAGACTGTGTTTAAAAGCAGTTAACTGATTAGATAAATGCAGTTCATTGCTTGTCCTGTCCTTCTGAACAAAGTCTGGCTATTCAATGTTTCTGTGTATTGGTAAATAAGAAAGCCTATAGTTTTAAAAATCTACTACTGTGAATTAAGCACTAAATTTCTCTGTGGAACTCCTAGTACTTTTAAGGAAAAACATAGCAAACTTGCAATTCTTGCAGTCCCATAGTGGTTATGGAGTTCTACATCTGTACTGGTGACTGTAGCATTGAGCACTTCCAGATGTGAATTATTATTTTCTTTAAGGAATTCTTTATTCTTGTGGAAAATCGTGAGGAATTCATCCTCTTCCAAACAACAGGAGATTGTGCCAAGTACCCCTGTTGTCAAATCTTGAT
This sequence comes from Podiceps cristatus, assembly GCA_000699545.1. Classification (NCBI taxonomy): domain Eukaryota; kingdom Metazoa; phylum Chordata; class Aves; order Podicipediformes; family Podicipedidae; genus Podiceps; species Podiceps cristatus. The sequence goes on from JMFS01079347.1 coordinate 15,609, forward strand.
GGAAATACCACTTTTAACCAACTACTTTAGCAGATTCAGTTAGTCAGAGGAGTTAAGGTTCACCAGAATGTGTCTGTGTACCCCATAGCACTCAAATTGGTTGTGAGAAAATATTTTAATTTCTCCTGTATGGTTTCATGATAGATTTATGTGTTTATCTGTGTGACTTGCTCATCAGTGTATACCTTCAGCTGCCAGTGATCTAAACTCTAATTGCTTGGGATGAGAAAGTAACTTTCCCATGGGCAGGTTCCCCTTAAACACTTACTGGGAAGGGGGACGAGGGGATTATCACACCTTGTGCTGGTATGGATTGGTTTTGGAGGTGAGCTATTGGTCTGGCTTGCTGACCTTTCCTGTTTTATGTTCCTTTTAATTTTATTTACTTTCAGCCAAAATTGCATTCCATAAATCATGGCACTGTGTATTGTGGCAGAGATACTATAAAGGTCTTACTAGCTCTTCTGGACGAAGAAGCTGTCAATCCTCCTACTCAGAACAAAGCAGAACTATTATATGATGATGAAAGCTTAAACTTGTTTGGAATCCCCTCGGTTTTGACACTCTTCAGGTGAGTACAAGAAGGTTTTTTGTGCAGCTAACAAAGCATTGATATTGCTTACACAAAGCAAATGACCAAAGTGGAGTCTGTTGTGAGGTTAGGTGTAAAGGGAAAGCATTCTTAGAACAGTCTCAAGTTCTCAAGCGTTCTACCTCCTGATTTGCATGTTCTGTATCTTCAGGATACTTTCTGTAATTTGGACTTTTCGCCCTAGTACATTTCTGGGCTGCACAAAGCCCATGAAGGATATCCTTTGCAGCAAAGCTTCCAAATATTCACCTCTCAAATTGAATTTGAATTCCTAAGTTCAAATGCTGTCTGTTCAGTAGCTAATTAGATTACTGTTCACTTTGAAGATGCCTCCTTTGTCTAGCTATGACACAAGAGATTTTTTTGATTATATCCTATTTTCTTCCTACATAGTAATGACGTTGTGAAGACAGTTTTAGTTAAATAGTTTCCATATCATGATCCACCAACCAGGGTAGTATTGCACAAAGGACGTTGAAACAAATTCACATGCATGGAAACTTATTAGTAGGGTCTGTAGCTGATGGCATATGTTGACTTTAATGGTAAAAGTTGCTTTTTGGGAAGAATAAAATCAAAAGAGGAGGGAGAGGAAACAGAAAACTCTCCCTGGTGGTCAGTGGAAAGTAAAGCAGCCTGGGTTCCCAGGCAAGCATCCTCTGTAAACAGTGGTTGATTCCCCAATAGCGCTTTTACTAGGGGTAACTATTGTTTTCATAAGGACCTGCTCAAACCCCTTATTGGTTGTCCCTGCTTTTGGTGCCTTTAGCGGTGATTGGAGCATCTGTTCATTGGGGCAGGGGCTGTGTGGCCAGTTGCTTATTAAGCTCTGTTCATGCACGTTTCTTGGTTCTGTAACATAAAAGAAGAGCTACAATAAAAAGGATGGGAAAAGTAGGAGGAAAGGGGTGGGGAGTGTTTCTTATGCTGGTGGCAGTTGTTTCCCATGAGCGCCCACCATGACACTATCAGAATGTGCAAGGCTGAGGATAACAGCAAGGAAAGAGAAAAACAGTGATAGGTCCTTAGTTGGAAGATGGAGGATCCTAGAAGTCTTAAGGGTTCTGTTACATTTATTGTTTGACCTTGTTTATGAAACTGAAAGTACGAGCACATGCTAATAAAACTTCAAAAAATTAGTTTCACTAATAGAATTCTTAATAAACCTGTATTAATTTTTAATATAAAAGGCAGCTTGTAACAACATATTGTGGCATATTTCTTTCACCTCTTGAATATCTGTGAATAGTTGTAGCTATACGATTCTATTTCATTATGTAACAAGCTTAAAATAGCCCTGATTTCAGCCTCCTGTTTTTCCATTACTTCAGATTCAGGAAAATTGATCCACATTCCTTTTTAAATTTTGATTAATTTAATAAACCTCACTATAGTTGTATTTTCATCAGAATGAAAAGGAGCTTAATCAGATTTAGGTTAATGCTCTATGTGAAAGAAATCAAGGCCCACCTGAATTTACCTTCTGAATTAAACACTTACTAGAAATCTTGATTTTATTTTTTTTTTTAAAAAGTAACTCTTTAATTTAAAATGGATTCTAAAGCACATATTTCTGAATAAGAGTGCCCACTGAGTGCTTTGGTTTCACTTACCTCATTTGATTTTTTTAAGTTGAATTAATTGGCTTGAATTTTCCCCCAAAGGATAATACATTTGTTTGACTTAAAATCTTCCCAGTGTAGGTGTAAACAGGTACCACTGTATTGGGAATTTATATTGTAATCTAGACAATACTTGTGTTTTCCGTAGTAATTCTTAGTGGTCAATTTAGTTTTGATTTTTTTTTTTTCCGCCTTGCATATCACTTTTTTAATATTATTTGTGTGCTTCCATTTAAAAACTTAATTTAGAAGTAATTTCTTCAAAGTATTGAATTTATTATCCTAAATAACTGGTTTAGGAATAAAAAACTTCGCAAAACCTGAGATGAAACTTACAAACAACACTTGTTCTCAATTTTTGTTAAATCTTTTGTTTTCTGCGTTACTCTAGCAGCTTTACTGGTTCTGTGTATCAGATTGTTGGTCACCTCATATGGTAGCTATTGCTTTGTTTTTTGATCACACAGTTATTGTTTTGAGATTTTTCACAGTGGTTTTTGTTATTTCTAGTTTTCGTTACTGAAGAATCTCAAAACATGTTTAAAATTTGAGTAGTTTTGTCTGGGTTCTGGTTGTGATGACTGAGGTTAAATGAGAGCCCCTTTTTCAAAACTGCGGTATTTTGGGATTTTTTTTTCTTGCTTTGTTTTATTCTTCTTTAAATAAACTAGATCAATTGGGTAGATTTCTGTCTGCACTGAAATCCTGCAAAAAAAGCTACTGCTGAGAAACAACTATTGTGTTTACCTTTCTGTTTACTTTCTTTAATTGTAATTTGTGACATGCATGTGTGTTTGGGAACTAAAAATTTTTAGCACTGCCAGTACATCCTTGATGTTTCAGAACATTCTAACCAAGCTAAAGTTTTTCTTACTTAGTCTATCCTCTAGTATTTCTGTGAAATATTTTCCTTCTGTAAGCACTTAAATCTTCGGGAAAATATTCTTTTTAGACATGCATTATAGATGTTCCAATAAAATTCTCTTGCTGTTTTTTATATCTTGAAGCTGCATGCAAGGCAGAAATGTGCTATCTTTCCCATAGTATTTTTATTTTTTAAGCAAACATAAAAATGTAGTGATGGTATTGAAATCAAAGTAAGTTGATTATGATATAATTAATGATATTATTTATGGTTTAGGGTTAAATTTTGCATGTCCATGGATTAAGTTTTTTCACATTTTTTTCCAACAAAGGTTCTCTTTCTAGTTTTGCAGATTCAATGGGCATTCAGAATTTGGGTCAATTTTATGTTTGCTGCTGTTTTATTATGTCCTTCCCATCATCTTCCCAACCTATTAATGTTAAAGCCACTCATGATTTCTTGCTTGCTTCTTCTCTTGCTTTTTAGAATTTCCTTCCTTTTTAAGGAATACCCATGTTGATCTGGTGTACAAAACAAAGAATGTCTTGAAAACCCATTTCTGTAGGCACAGAAAACTAACCTATCCATGCACTGGAGAGGCAGTGATGATTTAGCTAGTTGCTTATCCCGAGGAGTTGTCGCTTTCTGGAAAAGTTGGATGCTGAGAACTTTGTCATTACAGGTTACAAAGAGGACTCATGAACCAGCACAACAGCACAGACAGGAGCATGCTGAAGCTACATATTTTGGCAATTTAAATACTGAAAACATGGAAAGGTCCTGCAGAAATTTTGCACCACAGACAAACAGAAATAAATAAGATAAAGAATGAGCTAAATAAAATAAATTTTATTTATGGAATAATTGAATAGAATGAGCTAAATCAAGAAAATAATGAATAAGTTATTTTTGAAACAACTGTACTCATATGCACACTGGCCTGCCATGAGCATAACAGATGCACAGATTAGTTCTTTTTGTTTCAAGACCAAAAAATCCCCTTATATGCATCAATATATTTTTTGCATTATATACATCAAATCTTTCATTAATGTACATAGCTATTCACATACTGAAATATAGGAGGGTGAAAGCATTTTGTTTGTATGAGTACTTCTGTTGAAATGCCTGTAAATATAAGGAAAATTATTCTGGATGTCAACCAGATGCTATTCAAGGGGATGTAAGTAGGATGGTGACTTGGTAACCCATCATCAGCATTACAATTAATAATACTGTGGTTGTACTGAAATATTGTAAACATACTGCAAAACAATACCAGAAATTGGAACTGTAGGTTTGGTTTCATTATGCTGTCTTCAGTTATCATAGTACATGTTACTTATGAAGGGAGAAAATAAAGTAAGGCTTGGAGAGCGAAGATGTTTGCCTTCCTGTTTCTGAGGAACTTGGAATGGTAACTATTTTTCTCAATTGCTTTTACATGTTCTAAATACTTCTTATCTCTTTTTAATATAGATCTCCAGCGCAATCCAATGGATCTTCTCCAAAACCTCTTAGACAGCGTATTCAGAAATCTATGGATGAAAAAAAAATAAAGGTACTGTGTAGGAATTGCTATGTGACTATAGATGCACTGAAATAATGCTAAAATGAAAATAACAGCGTTAAAATTCTCAAATACTTAAATGAAATGTATCCAATAGCTGAAGAAATGTAATTGTGGTTACTTGTGGTAATTGGCCCACCTTGAACAGGGTTGTAATATGAATGGAAATATCTAAAACTCTAGAAGAGAAAGGCTTTAAACTTAAAAGTACTTCATCTCTTAATGGAGATACACTGAGTTAATGTGTATTTCTTCATCTAACCATCTGTGTATTTCAGGACTATAGCAATAAAACTGAAGCTATGTGAAAACACATAAAACTGAACACAGGCACCTGATTTCAGTTCTGATAATATAGACATTCTAAAAGTGTAATAATGACTTTGTACTCTTTGGGGATGCTTTTTATTTTGTAACATTCTGAGGATGTTTCCATAACATTGCGTTGTGAACAATAAAATAAAGATGCTGATGTTTACTGTTTTGTAGACAAAATGGAGTATTACAAGGTGAGTGGCACTATTCAAAAGAAAAACTTGCAGCTTTACTCATCAAGTAGCAAAAATGTGATACACTATTTGCATAATACATTGAAATAGATAGTTTGTGTCATTTCCAATAAAGGTCTCAAATGTGACGGGTAATTTTTGTACTTTGATACTGAATACAGCTGTTCATGAATCCAATTACAGAACCTCCATTTAGATAAGAAAACTATCAAAAATGTGAGTCTTGAGGCTGATTCATGTTTTGAAACTATTTTTAGGTTTTTTTTGAAATTCTTTTTTGCCAATCAAATACCAGATGAGCTACCATAATTTCTGTGCAAATAGTAGCTCTTTCAGAGGTCTCTGAATAATCGAATGATTTTACTTCAGGAGCAGGAATAGCATGCAAAGGTTCATCATGACACTCCCCTGTGCTGCTTTTTTAGTGCCTGACTCTAACAAGGGTTCTGTAGCTCCTGTGATCCTTGTTAATGCAATACAAGAATCCTACTTTTTCTGTAGGACTTTTATCCTAGTCTTGCTTTATCATGACTGACAAAATAGAATATACTTGTAGCAAAATAGAATAAAACATCAAATGTTTTTAGCCAGTATTTTTTGAGATCTTTCAATCAACTGATTTTGATGCTCACCAGGTACCTAATGTAATCGAGGATGACTGTACTGAAATATAAATGACCTTTTGTCTTCTGAAAACCGAAACTCAAAGAGAACAAGCAAGAGGTCTAAAGTCTGTGTCTCACACTTCTAAGCTTTCTTTGGCATCTTAGAAGAATGTAAAGCTTACATATATAGTGTTATCTTTTGTAGATTAAATCTGTGATGATGGACTCTTCCCCATTAGCAATGTGGATGGTAACATGTTTAACATGTTCAACAGAACGGCTGGTTGGAGTTATACAACTCATATCTTAGAGCAACATTGAGGCTGATAAACTGCCTCTAGTAATCACAACCAGTCATCTTTATGGCTTTCTTCCAGTGTATCCTATTGTATCAGAGAGAAAAAGTACAGCATGGAACTGAAGCCAAATATCTCAAGATGTTTTTCTATTTAAAAAAGTGAAAATAAAAATCATGAAGTTCAGAGTGTAAATGTCCCTCAATTATCTATCAGCATAGAGTTGTTTTACTTAAGATGTCTGAGTGTTTCACGTTATATTTGCAATTCTCTTTTCTGTATATTGGCCAAATGTTGCCATCTAAACTACACTATATTCCTGTGAAGTCTGGAATTATTCTTCTGGTATCCCAATGTTCACTTTAGTCTTGCTTCTCCTTCCAGTCAACTGAAGTTGCTGTTGCCAAACAACTGATGACTTTTGTAACTAAAACTCAGATAGTTCTCTGCCAGTGTCGTAGTTTAACCCCAAA